>BPLR01013520.1:0-31786 GCA_021605095.1 Caerostris extrusa
TAAAATCAGCCATCGTATTGTGCTTCTAAGCAGCTCTTCAAGTCAGCGCTGCAGCATAAATATTCTTACTTTAATAATGCGCCACCTCCCAAACAGCCACCCCATTATAGTAATTTCGTTTCGACGCTGCACATGAAGGGCGTTATCGCTAACTACGGCTTCATTACTAAAATTGGCCTTGAAATTTTCATAGACTTCAATATATGAATAATATAAATAAATATTGGAAATATTATAAATTATTAATGATCATCAAACTGAACTTTAGCAGTTTCCCACCCCATTTTAGATTGTCTTCAAGAACAAGCAAGTATATAAAAAACTAAATGGAAGCAATGGACAAGCCAATTTCATTCCTTTGCATAACGAATCAACTCCTTCTATTTCTTCGGAAAAACCATACCCTAATCTAATTCCCACCTGGTGAGATACCTGAAAATACATTGCATCTCCAAATACATTTCCCCCGTAATGTAGAAACTGCAATAAGCATGCTCAATTTCATTTTCAACTTGAGTATAAAATGGTTCTCAGAGGTTTTCTTCATGTCATACCTTGAGCGTAAATGACTTTATCCGCGGCATCCTTTGCTAACTTGCAATACCCTTCAAATCCTGTAGAAGAAATACAAGGAGTGGTAATCACAGCATCGTCATCTAAAAAACGATTTATCGCCATTATGCGACTCAAGTGTTGAAAGACGTTTCCTATTTGTCAAATCCAAATCCTTCTAAAACCCTATTTCAGCCCAGAAGGAAAAATTTATAACGGTAAATGTAGAAAATATACCGAACAGTTTAGTTGGTAAAGAGTGTTTGGGCCATTTGTCTTCGTATTTATCTTTGGTCATTAGACTAGTACTCTTTCATCGAGAGAAAGTTTGTTTATTTACTTGACTAGACTCCCTTGTTGATAGATCTTAATGTAAAAGCTGCCGTGGTAAATCCGAAGCTTCAGTATAAGGACAATCATAATTTATTCTCGAAGTTATTCTAAGTCTAAAAATATAAAGTACTGTAATAAAATAATATTTTATTTATAGTGGGAAATTATATGTGTATAAAAAGCAAATAAGCACGGAAAAGCATATAATTTCCATGCATATATTTTCCATTTGAGTCCATGTATTATTTTTCAGAATTCAAAATATATTTATCTAAATATACGCTTATAGGGAATTCAAAGATTATTTTAATAAATTATTTGTTCAATATGCAATGACGTGCAAAAACATAAACAACGATAATTTTTCCATTCACATCTCAATAAATAATTTAGAAGACATGGAATTCAGATTGCAGAGAAAATATTTTGTACCTAAAAGATGATTAAAACATACTAATGCAAAATGTAGAACTCATGTGGAGATTGATTTTAAAAACGCCTTTTATCTTTTCTTATTGCAGTCTCACAAAACTATACTACACTACACTACAAAAATTAATGTGCTATCTGCAAAAATTAGATGTAAATATTTTTAGTTAATATTGTTAAACAATCTACGTGACATATACATATATATATATATATATATATATATATTTAAAGAAGCATTATTAAACTATCAACGTACGTTTACATCGTACGTTTACATCATTACGTTATCAACGTACGTATCCAACATACGTTTTAAATCCCAGTATCTCTTTAGTTGTTTTTCAAATATTTTCCTAATCCATAATTTTTTTCTTACATAGTACGTAAACCGAAGAAGAATATTCTGATGGTAAAACATAAATCAAAAGGAAAAAGATCCAGTTGAAAATTATTTGACATAACATAACAACTTCAGGTACTTCAGTTTTATAGGATATACTTAGAAGCTTTACATACCACATCTACAGCTTTTGTAGCTGACAGCTATCATAAAAAAAGAAAAACTGTTTGTATCAAGAAACTTGTTTTAGGAAAGGAAATGTGAAATGTCTGGGAAACATAAAATAAAATGAATTAGTCTCAAACGTGTCAACACCGCATCTGGCTGTTTTCGAGGAAGAATTTCTGCTTCTTCGCATGAGAAAGAAGAAATGTTATTGAATAACAGACGTATAAACTTCAAATTCTTCTCTTGCAGTATTGACATACATTTTCTTCGTATTTGTTTTTATTATTTCGTACATATTGTGGTGACATAAAAAATTAAAGGGAAGCTTTTGTATTTTATTTTAAATTTTCTTTGTTGTATTGTTATAGATAAATGTTTTTTCACCATGGATCTACACACTTAATTCAGGTATCTATGAGATTTGTTGAGAGGAAAAAAAAAATATTATCTTTATTTCAATTTTACACTTAAAATTTTTCGTATGAATATATGAATAACTTATATATCAGCTTTGGTTGTATTTGAAATTATCATCATTGTTTATTTATTATTGCACAGCAACTTTCTTCAAGAAAACAACATTTGAATTTGAAAATTTTCAAAGATGAATTGTAAAATATGTAGTATTTAACATGAAGAATGTCATTCGGAAAAGATAGTAAAAGAGTAACCACTGAGTGTACTCTCTGTGTCTATGGCCTGTGCACTTTATCGTACTGGCAAGCGAGTAGTATTTGTCGTAGTGACATATTATATTCGCAGCCTTCGTCTTACTGGCCTATTATGTCTACAGCCGTCGTGTTACTGGCATAAAAGTTCTGTCCGACCAAAAAAGGATTAAGAATTCATGTTACAGATTAATCATCGCAGCCAAATTCGCCATCAAGATCAATAGATTTTCCAGCTATCTATCGATTTCACTTTTTTAATGCTGCAATCTTTTACTATGATATGAAGCATTTACTTTCTTGTTGCTTATTTCTTGCTTGATTTTTAAACGAAAATATCAATTACTTTCAAAAACACATTCGAAGGATTATTAAAGATTTAAATAACTTTGACAATAAAGCAAAGATTTATCTTTTATTTGGTGGAATGTCTTGGTTCTATAATAATACAGATTTATAGAACCACGTACTTTATTGATGGGTTAATCGAAGATATTTTATTCAATATTTGTACCAATTTAAATATATAATTCGGCATTCTTAATAGAATAATTGGTTCTAATTTTTTACAGAATCCTAATTATTTATATAATATATATATATATATATATATATATATATATATATATATATATATACATATATAGATGGATAGATATCACATTAGGGACATTTGTGCCTCTTGGTTTATATCGAATTCTAGAATTAGACTTTATATAGTGTAATAACAAATCTACGTAGTCCACCTACCTTTTAAAACCTCTCTTTAGAGAAATGACAATGATTTCTGTATTTCTGAATTTTAGTTTATTACATCGCGAAATATGAATATTAAAGCAATCGATGTCTCAATACATAACTTGTGTCATACTAATTCACAGTAAATATGTTTTTCACGCAATGGAATTATGTCTTACAGTATTGCAGTGATTTTCATATCATTTTCTACCCTGTTGGAGACATAATACGAAGCTTATATTCGTCTAGACTATTTCGCAGTAGTTCCTAATCTATCAAAACTTGTAATGTTTGTCGACATTTTTTTAAAGTTAGGAATTATTTAAAAGTCTAGTGAATTTCAAATATGGCACTATTTTGTAACAGATGCGAAATAAAATTTATATGGAAATATCATTTATATTATTGAATAAGTATATATGATAAATTTGCTTTAATTTTATTTTTAAATTAAGCAAGATATTTGCATATGTATGTAAGTCTGTAATTTTTATAACTTTAAAACTATGACAATTTATAGTCCAAATTTTTACACTAAATTCATTAACTGTTATTCATGAAAAAAATTTCCGTACAGTTAAATTTTAACTCATTTTTACAGTTAAATTTTAATTAAATTTTAACTCATTAAGCCATTTTTCTCACCAAAATTTTTCTTTTAAACATTGAGTAAATAAACAACTATTTAGTTAGTATAATCGCAAAATATAAATACACGTTTTTAAATAAAATAACTTTTAAAAGATAAATCCAAATGGTTTTTTAAGAGTTTATCGTGGTACATACTGAAAAAAAAATCACAAAAAAACATATTTCTTAAATATAATAAAACCATAATTTTTTAAAAAAATATTTTAAATTAAAATAATTTTTTTAAAAATCTATAGTTAAAAAACAGCCTTGAAGACATCATTTACTTTCATTATTAAATATTTCAGTGTACGATATTAAGAATTTTTTTTTCGAAATTTTCTTTGAGAAAGTAATATATTTTTTATATCTCAATTCTTATTTTTAAATCATATTTTCATCTTCTATTCGTCTTTATTAAACTACATTTTTTAATTCAGAATATACAGAATAGAATATAAAGTACATAATTATTAAACTAATGAGGATTATTAAAGTGAAAAGGAGATAAAATTGTAGGCATCAATCAAATATATTCAATGAAAAACAATTTCAAGTAAATTGAAAATTTTATGCACAACTTTAAAGAGTTGTTATTCTAATGCAGCTGGCAATACAGAGACAGTTAATCTTTATGCCATAAGCAAAGGCTGCACTGTTGTTACTCATTTACCACAATCCAGGGGGCACTTGTTGCTTAAAGATATGCTACGGACGCGAGTAAATATACCCCCACAAGGCCCTACAATCCTATTAGTCCGAGACCTACAGTTTAAAGTGAATTCCAAACCACTACAAGCATCCATGGCACCGCCGGGATTCGAACCCGAAGCCAATGGTTCTGAGCGACAGAGCATCAACCACTCGCATTCTTTATACACTCCTATCCCAGTGATAACAAGACATAGTGCATAACCAGAATGTGGTTAAATTCATGTTGTTGACATGAAATACAATTATTGCTTTTTAAAACAAACGGGTTTGGGGGGATTAGAACAGGTTTAGATAGATAATTGGATTTCTCAAATGGGCTGTTCCAAGTTTTATCTACCAGGACTGAGATGCAGTTATCCGTTAATGTTCAGCCGAAAAACGTTCTTTCGCTTAGTGTGTATAGCGTAGTCAGTAGAAATCGCTACACAATAAAAACGTTCAATTTTCAACAATATATTTTTTTCTAATGCAGCTGGCAAACACTTAGACAGCTGTCTTTGATGCCTTAAGACAAGCGCCGCAACGACGTTACTCTCGTAGCACTACCCAGGAGGAGTGTAGCTAGGAAATAAACTACGACGCGGAGTAACAATAGCCCCGCAACGCTTTAAGATCATGTAAGACCAGGACCTAAGGTTTAAAGTGGATTCCAAACCACTACAAACATTCATAGCACCGCCGGGACTCGAACCCGAAACCTGGAGTACCGAGCGCCAAAGCGTAGACACTCGGCTATTCAGGACCCCATTCGCTACAATATTATTATCTGAATTTCTAGTGGCATGATAGCATTATGGCAGAACTTGTATATTATCTCAATGCATATGCATTGTAATTTCCGCAAAGAAAAAGAATCAAAAGTGAGAGATACATACATGTAATTTTACTTATTAAAATATTTATAGAAAATTAAGTTTGATTGAATTGATGATTTATTTTTAATAATTAACTCGTAAATTAATCAATTTAATTAATGAATTGCCATTGGTTTATGTATACAAATAAAGCATAATTTCCTTTAGAATAATTTAAATTTTAAATAGTTTTTTTTCAATATTTTACTCAATAATGCCTGCTATACTACATCTATTAAATTGAAATAATGACTCCTAATGACTTTCCGTAGTGCTTCCAGATATATTTGAGCAGATTTCCTTGGGCTTTAAATTCTTTTTGAGCTAAAATATTTTAAATTTATTTTACTTCAAAAATTATGAAGCTCAAAATTATTTAACTGGAAATTATATTTACATAGTAGTTAAATCAAATCAATAAAATTAAAATTGCATTATGTAGAAATTTACGTAATAATTAATTAAAAAGTTAAAATAGTTGCAAGTAATTAAATTTAACGCAATTAATTAAATGTTTAAATTCCATAATATTAAGAGTGTCTGATAAATTTTTAAACAAATGAAACAAAAAAAAAAAAATATATAAATTTTCACGTATCATCCGTAAAGTATTATTCACGACTTAATTCCTTTACCTGAAAGGCTTGGCTGCTAATTAAATAAAACAATTTAGAACGATTACCGAAATCAAACGCTTTTCTGATGCGTTAATGATACTCAAAGGTTAAAACTCTGTGTCTGAAAGCGTTTAGTTTATAGGAATAAAATCAGACAAGAGACAAATGTCGAAGGTTAAACTGATTGTATTTTCTGTTTCCCTCCACTTTTAAAGCTCCACCTAATCAATAATTACTGCAATCTGAGCCTTAGTTCCAATGACTCTTAAACTTATTTAAAAAATAAACCTGGAAACTTTTGCAACAAGCCTCCTTCCATTCACTTCTTTCTAGTTAATTAAAACTAATTAAGATTTCTGACCAATTATTTTGATCTTCTTTCGCAAGCTAAACTTATCTAAAACCTGACATCTCAGAAACACGATAAACTTGATCTTACACAAGAAGTCCATCGATAGATAAATAAGAAGAAAAGATCATTTATTTATTAGAGCTGAGAAGATATACTTAAAATACATCAATCAGTTTTCCGCCTTCGATTTCCAGACATTGAATAGGCTAGTCACAGACACAATTTTCGCATCTTTTGCCCTGGCCTTTAGAAGTTTTACTGGATATACGGTTTTTTTCTCTTTGTTACTGCTAGTGAATGGATATCATTTTGCCTTAGTGCAACGTAAAAGTCTGAATAGCAGATAACTCGGACACAATGAAATAAATTTTTCAGAAAGACCAGTGATTAATAGCAAAATGAAAGCTTTTTTTTCCACAAGGAAATAACGAAACCTTTCTGGTTTCGACATATTACATTATCAAATAGTTATTAACGACACAATTTTATTTAACTAATTAATAACTACAGCCATGTCCATAAATTAAGGATAATGAAGTTCAGGCAAAGAAAGAGACAGAAGCAAAACAAATTTGACTTATTTGTAAAGTCTATTTATTAAACAAAAGGTAAAGAGCAAAACAGATACTATATGTTTGACATAATTAATAAAAATTGCGATTTTTACTCCCTGGAGCAAATTTCAAAAAAGAACCTATTTATAAAAAACAGTATAACATGGTTAGTATGATGGTTAATATGGAGTATGTCTCCCTGACGATGCAATACAGGCCTTACAACGCCTAGGCATGCTGAGTATCAAATTATCAATCTGATCTTGGGGAATATTACACCACTCATCCAGCAATGCCCTCCGAAGTTCCGGTTGACAGGTGGGAGGGGGTTGACGGGCTACAATTCGTCGGCCAAGCATATTCCACGCATGCTCTATTGATTCAAGTCCGGTGAGTATGCTGGCCAATCCATACGGGTGATATCCTCCAATTGAAGGCATTTGTCTACAATGTTTGCACGGTGAGGACGGGCGTTGTCATCCATAAACAGAAATTCAGCACCCATGGCGCCCCGTAACAAACGTACATGTTGTTCCAGAATGACATCCCGATAGATGTGGCCTGGCATCGTTACACTCTGAACATGCAGGTCAGTTCTGGAACCAAGAATAATTCCTCCCCAAACGAACCATCCTGCACCACCGTCACGGTGTCGTTCAATGGTGTTCTCTTGGTGGTAACGGGTACCTGGCGCTCTCCATATGAATGTCCGGTGAGTGTCAGACTGCAAACTAAACCTGGACTCGTCGGAAAACATCACACAAGACCACTGTTGCGGTGTCCACAATGCATGCTCTCTACTCCAGGTTAATCGCAGGCAACAGTGAGTTGCGGTAAGTGGAACACATCTGACAGGCCTACGAGCGTATAGACCAATGTGCCCTAAGCGTCTGTACATGGTCTGCCTTGAAACTGTCGTACCGGTAGCTGAAGAGAGCTGACGAGACAGGTCTGATGCTGTGCTCCGTGTGCTTCTTTTGGCAGTAACTGCTAAATACCGGTAACTGCGGGGCGACCTGTGCTGTATCATCTACTCACATTACCAACATCTTGGAATCGTTGCCAAAGCCTGGAGATGACACTCTGGGCGATTCCGAGTTCCTCGGATACTTCCAGCTGGGTACGTCCACATTCCAGTCGTCCGATCATTCTACCACGCAAAAAATATCATCCAAATGCTTCCTTTGTGCCATAACTATGCGGTTATTGCACTGAAAGGCTTTTAAAGCGCTTGTGAACAATTTTACTTCTTTGCCACCATTCCTTATATACCCTCTCTTACACTCTCGTCATTGTGACGTACTATCCGCGCCATCTGGTGGTTTCCTGATATTTGCATATCCTTCTTCAAGATGTGTGTGATAATTCTACAGGTAAAATTATTATTTTAGAGTAGAATACTTATCTAAAATGTGATTTGAGGGATTGTGAAATAATAATTTTACACTGTAAGGCTTTACACTCAAGATTATTCTTATTAGCTGATAAAATTTTGTTGTATATATATATTTATACATAATATAAAATTAACTGTATATATTGTAATGGGCCGTGATGGCTGAGTGGCTAGTACCGTAACGCACGGTACCACAGGTTTCGGATTCGAGTCCCAGCGGCACTTGTAGTGATTCTGATATATTCACTAATCAAAGTACTAATCAATCATATTCACTAATCAAAATACAGTTTATGCTTATTTCGCCACATAATATACCACTAATATATAGGATTTAAGAATTCAATGGAAAGGATAATAAAGAGCTCCTATTTATTGCGGTACTTATCTGATAAAATTGGGAAGTTGAATATTAAAAAAACAGCACCACTTATCACCACCATGCAAGATGATGAAAATTTTTTTTTTGAAAAAGATGCAAGATGAAAGCTTTTATCAAAATTGTAAAATGTCACAGCTTTTAAACAAAGAGTAGATTCGATGATATTTTAACAGTCACTCATAGGCACTCGGTTCAGTTTGATAAAGTTTGGGGGAATTATTGCACACGTATAGATGTTATATGTATAAAAATTAAAATATATAAAATGTCTTTGTATTTTATCAATGTAATAACAGAAGGTAACAAATTTGGATGCTAAATCATTTGATTGCATGAAGTACATCCATTTTAGGCTTTGTATTATAAAGCCTCTGAAGAGTTTTTAAATTAATAGCAGCTGAGATACACTGTTTTACTTCGTACAAAATTGGGAGACACAATTTTTTGCATAAACCAACACTTTAAAATCAAATGGAGCTAGCTGTATTTCAACATATATTTAATAATTGTATATCATCGCCAATAATTCTGGAATACCTGATCGATGCCAGCTCTTTTGAATGTTTTAAGTACATCCAAGAGATACTTGAATTTGCCATGTATTAGGAAGAATTTGAAGAATTTTGGAATGAATAACGATTGTGATATGCTGCTTTAGTTGCCATAAATTTGCAGCCACAACTGATAACATAATCTAACACTTCAAAATCTAATATAATTTTTATCATAATCATTATTCCAATTTACGTTCAATCCTTTTATCATAATTGTGCAGTGTATCCAATAATTCTAGAACTACTTGTATACATGTGAAGGGTTTAAAATATTCCTTATAAAGATAAATAGCCCTAATGTATACGATATATCAGAGCTTGAAATTATTATTGATCATGTCAAATTTGGCAAAAGCATTCTAATTAATCTGTCTAAAAATCTCTTAATAATAGATCTCATATTAACATTGATTTTATAGTTTGAACATGTTAATGCATTTTTTTATCCCCCTTTTACGTTCTTAAGACATTCATTTTTGATTTTATCTATCAGCTTGATGCAGCTTGACCAGATCCAAATTGCCCCTTTGTACCGTAAAGCATGCACAAGGCTTACAAAAATAGTGAAATAATTCCCAATATTAGTTATCTAATTTATGTTGTGTTGTTAAAATCAATCTCTAGAAGCCTTTCATTAGAGTTTTTCAGTAGAACGCATTCGAAAATGAAAGCGAATTAGCTGTTATACAGAATTCTTTCAAAGATAGAAATTTAGTGTTGTGAAAGAAATGAGAATTTAGCTAGAACTTTTAATTCAAGTGTCTCAGATGCGAAAAATGCAATTAGCTTTAATATTTTTAAAAAAGTACCCAAATATATGAACTAACGCAGAAACATAATAAAATTCATTAAAAATTTTAAATGTTTCTGATGGTTCATATATTTTTATTTATTTATTACAAGTTACTTATATGCATATGTATAAAAGACGAATCAATATTAAACTGAACATTTTATACATTCTACAAATATTAAAAAAACATTGAAACAATGGCTTTAGCAGCTGTAAATTACAGGAAAAAATGTCAATCTAAAACTTTAGCTCGACATGATAAATCTTTACCAAAATAAATAATCAAAAAAAAATTTGAAACAATTCTTCATTTAGTGTCGTTGCGTAGTTTATCCTACGGCATCTGCTAATACAAGATTTCATGAGTGATTTTGCCTGTCAATTGAAAAAGGAACAAGAGGTAGAACAACACGCTTTAACTTTTTTCCGCCCCCAAAAAAGTTTTTGTTCTTATAAATATGGTACTTGATCTCGTCTATAAAGATAACAAGAAAAAAAAAAATATTACACCAGATCTTTCCAGCCTTAAGACATTTCTCGGAAAGAAAAAACATTAAAGGGTTTTTTAAAAAAGCTAAATTTACTCTTTATAAAAGATAAGGAGACCATTTATTTTTAAAATGTAAACTTTAAAATGTAAAATGATCTATTTGATATGACGACTTGCTTGCTTTAATTATTTCTGATTTTTTTTTCAATTACTGGGGTAAATTAATAATTGTTTTTCGATCACATTCTTAATTTCGAGAAATATATAACCTGAAAACTTATTTGTATAAACTATTTAAATTATCTCAGAGCCACAGTTTTCTGTTTAGAGTCGCGGCAGTGCGATGGATTTAACGTTTCAGAATCCAAGGACTGTAGAGAGTTGAGCGAAGGTCGGACATCCCTATCCAAAAAAAAAAAAAAAAAAAAAAACACCTGTCTCGTAATCTGCTAGAAGGCAGATGGCCTTGGCTCACCACGGGGGTATTGCGTCAATGAAAATGAAGAAGAAAAAAATAAAATTCAAACTTTTGCCACATTATCTTGCCTTATCTTTTACAACTGGACTATATTTAAAGTATTGAAAAATGCGAATTGTTTAAACCTCTGCCATGTTATCACACCATATCATTTACAGACAGGACTGATAAAAAAATTCATAACAATTACCCATAAATAAATATATGGACTGCAAGAAACAGTAAATAATAAGTTTAATAATGTTAATTCGTAAATTTTGTAGAACACATCATAGAATATGATACATAATACTAAATTATGTATCTTTCCACATGGCATTTTATAATATATTTATAATATGCCATTTAATATCGTTTAAAATTGAATTGTTTAGTTTCCCAAAGGGAAGAAGGAAATACGATTAATAATTTACCAATCTGTGCTGAATTATTCCTCGGCATTCGATTGTACAATTCAATATATTATTTCGTAATATTCAATTATGCATCTTTCTTCATGTAATAGATTTTACATGAAATTTAAATTATACAAATTTAAAATATACAAAAAAAGATTAATATTGTTTCAAATAGAATAACTTGAGCTTAATTGCAATTCTTAAGTATTTTATCATGCAATATTAAAACATTTATATAAATATATTTAAAAGTAAAAGAAAAATCTAGATGAATTCTAGAGTTATTATCTTAAGAACATATAGTCTTATTTCGAGAAGTTCGAAACGAAAATACGTAACAAGACCTTTCAGGAAATATATTCATAGATAAGAAGAACAATCTTTCAATAAGAATGCATAATAAATATTTGTTACAGTCTAAAAATTAATTCTTTCAAAGAAATATATAAGGCGAACGTTTAGAAAAGATTTAACTTTAAGAAATCCAATATTTTTATCTACAAAGGGCAAGAAAGTTCTTTTTAGTGCAGCTTTACCACTGACCTATCATTACGAATATCAAATACACCGCGAAAACTTTTTTTTTCTTTCGGAAATCTGGCCAACAAAGCTTTTTCGAGCAAATATACACACACTCAATATCTTTCCTCTGAAATTAGGTCAAAAAAAAACAGATAAAAAAAAAAAACAACTTTTTAAAAGCCACTCTCACGAAAGCGACTTCATTTTATTTACTTATTTAGGATAAAATAACGCATAAAACTGTGAGCACTAACAACACCTATGAAACTTCTTGCCCATTGAAATGAAAATACTGAAGTAAATCGCATGGGAGGGGGAACGAAAGGAAGGGGGAGACATTCTTCTTTTCCAGCGAGTTCCTTCGATTTGACCAAAAATGTCTTTACTTTTTTGGCAACTCTTCGCTAAGCAGACGAAACGTCTGTTCAGAAACGTCGCTTTAGAGAAATCGAATTTCGAACTATTATGTCTCTTGAGACATTTTTATCCTTTCTTTGAGAATGCAGAAAAGTTGTCTTTCCTTTTGGTGAAAGAAAGAAAGAAAGAATTTTTTTCAAAAGACTCTCACTGCACTCTTAAAAGTATTTTCGTTTTTATTTTATTATTCGTCTTTGATCGATTTTTCTTATCTTGGGCAAAGAAGTTTCTTTTCTAGATGAAATGGTTGATTAACTTATTCGGCATTGTTTTTTTTTTTTTAAACAAAAGTGGTTATTACTTTATTTCATCTTTTGAAAAACTTAGTTGCCGTTCTCAAATTTTCTTCTGTAGTTTGAGCTTTGAAAATAACGCGTGATACATAAAGCTTGAATTAACCGTTCTTTGACGTGTGTAAAAATTTAAAGCTTAAAATCTTATGTTTGAATATTTTCAACGATTTATTGTTTATAAAAATGTCTTTGATTTCCAGAGAGAGAATAATCTTTTAACTTTTTTACGTAAACAAATAAAAAGTTCTATATTTATCCACTGGTAATGCATTTTAAAAGAAATTTCTGAAAAACTTTCGAAAACATTTTTTTTCTTTCTCGGATTCCCAAAATGTAACGTTCAGTCAACAAATTAATGCTTAAGATTTTTTTTTTTGATATTTTATATATGGTGTGTGTAAGTTATTTGAATGGAATTTTCAATCAAATATATTTTATTATGTGATTATATAGATTAAAAATTTTCTAAGGAAAAAATAGCAGTAAAAATTTTGAAATGAATATAAAATTATAAAATTAATATTTTATCTGTCCCGACTCAAATATTAATATCCCAGAAAAGTTTGGATGATAACCTAACTTTGGGGATTTTATGGATAATAATTCACATTAATCACCCAGATAACTTTGTGAGGGATGCTTTGTTTGATGCCAGATGCTGGCGTTTGTGACTTTAATATTAAATAAATAATATAGAATTGTGACATTCTCTAACGCTATTTAAAGATTGACATTGATATACTGCTTGCATACTAAACACATTATTATATACTCCTTATTCATATTACACTTCACATACACACATACTGTATTCCCCGTACATATTGCTTCACTTGTGTCTTTCCAAACCGTATCAATAATCTTGAAAAAAATTTAAATAATCTTAAATGTCAATAATCTTGACACACAGAAATAGTGTCCTTGCAATAAATTTGGCAATAGCATATTTGATAATTCATGCACCAAATATCGATAAAGGAAATACTTTCAAAATGAAAATGATTTAATTTAATCATCAAAATGAATCTCTGACTTCAATTCTGACTGAATTAATCACTCATTTTCTTCATTTGCTTTGAATATTCTAATTATGTACATATTTTAAATGTTGACTGATTTTCTTACGTATTTGAATTTGTCGCAAACACTGCTTAAAAACTATCTATGTAAATAAAGATTAAAAAATTCTGTATCGAGTTTTTTGTTTGCTCTAGCTTTAAAAACAAGACCTGCTCCAAAGACAACTTTAATTTACCAACTAGAAAAAGCTATTTTGATCAAATCTCGCTTCGAGTAAACGGGACCTTGATATGAAATGGTGTATTTCCAGTCTGAAAACTGTGAATAAGACTGACTTCCTGATATGAAGTTCTATTTTCTTGAACTTTTTTTTCCCTATCCTTCCAATGTTCTTCCCATAGAATTTCTTTCTTTCACGAAATCCGTAAGAATGTCCTCAAAAACTAGAATGTATGAGAAATTTATAGTTTGATAATGTGTTAGTTATGTTCGAAAAATAACGTATAAATTAATTCAATGGAATTTAACATTAATTTTGCTATCGAACTTTTTTTGGGGCATATTGGTATTTTTGAAAGCAAATGCTAGACATTGCAGGCACATGCTCTGAAATGCAAACGTCAACTAAGTTAATTAAAATCCGGCATGGAGTTGACATTCATATCATTTAAAATAAGAAAAAAACAAAAACAATTATTAATTTAACTTACCACGAAAATGAAATTTTTCTAATTTCCAACAGTATTCATTTCTATAAATACAAATTTTACATTTTCTGAAATTAAAATTTCGATATTTCTGATTTAAAAAAAGTTTTCATTTACTTAATTACTAAAATTTAAATTGATTTAATGAATGTAACTCCCGTATTTTTTAAATTAATTACACTTTCGCTTTATAAAATTTAGGAAGGAATTAATTCTAAGCGATAGTGATTTTTATTTCAAAATATTAATCCTCTTATTATGAATTATTTAACAGGATTTTAATGTCAAATTTAATAGAAAAAGAAAATGAATGCATTTTACGGAACTTATCTATAAACTCGTTCATATACAACTAATAGATGTTTAAGAAGGATAAATGCCAGTATTGAAATATTCGTTAATTTAAAATAATCCAATTAATGCTAACATTAAAAAGATTTTTTTTAAAAATATTTTAACACTGTATTTGAAGTATTACTGAATATTCCTTTATTAAGGTTAACTGTAAAATGATTTGCAAATGATTAGTTTATTAAATGAAAGATTTTTAAAACACTGTTACATTATTTTCCTTGCATGTTAAAAATTCTTGAATATTATTATAATAACTCTAATCACTATTTGTTATAATAATGCCGTGCATATTTTTAGATGAACGGAAATTTTTTTCTATTAAATTTCCTTAGGTCATAAAATTACAATATATATTTTCAGTAATTATCTACGAGCGCATGAAATACCTTAAGATATTTTGGAAAAAATAGGGTCATATCTTGAATTCACATAACTTAGAGAAGATTGGTCAGCGTTTGGCTTTCGAAAAAAAAATTAAATACCTTGATGGCAAAATAGTTATTGCAACTAGTTGCTATTCTAGAAATTACTTGATAAATGTTTTTTTTTTTTTTTTTCTAATGCAGCTGGCAAACACTTGGAAGGGGACCTGAATGGCTGAGTGGCTAGCGCTCTGGCGCTCCGTACCACAGGTTTCGGGTTCGAGTCCCGGCGGTGCCATGGATGTTTATAGTGGTTCAGAATCCACTTTAAACCGTGGGTCCCGGTCTAACGCGATCGTAGAGCTTTGTGGAAAGTGACATATTAAAAATAAGGAAAACTAACTGTTCATATATATATGTAGTGATTAGGGGATTATAGTCCTTGTTGCTTCACATCCCCATATACCACTTCATTCATCATCACTTGAAGCTTGGTTTTGGATGCCTTAAGGCAAGCGCAGCACAGACGTTACTCACTTTGCATTACCCAGGGTGCACGTGTAACTTGAAAGTAAGCCACGGACGCGGAGTAACAATGCCCCCGCAACGCTCTACGATCCTATTAGACCGGGGACCTACGGTTTAAAGTGGATTCGAACCACTACACACATCCATGGCACCGCCGGGATTCGAACCCGAAACCTGTGGTACCGAGCGCCAGCTAGTCGGTCATTCAGGCCCACTTGATAAATGTATTTGATTAAAATTTGTCTGTAAAAGATTAGTATCTGTCTGTGAAAGATAAACAATAGTACCCAGTCAACCAGATATACAATGAATATTTTTTCTATGGGATTCACAAATTTTGGGTTTTAATTCTAAAATAATTTTATTAAATTAAAAAGAAACATTGTCAATTAACTGCAATAATAAGAATTCAATATAAATAAAAATATAATTGTTATTTGGATAGTACAATTTTATTAGTACATAATATTATAAAAATCTTATTATTAAAAAATGGATATTCTTTCTCTATTTCAATATAGTGTTTATTTACTTATCCTTTATGCATTTAATTACCTGTTAAAATTTTTTTAAATTATTTACAATATTTCTAGAGTTGAAGTATTGTTGTATTGCTGTTGAAATATTGTTATAAGATTGTTTAGAAAAAGAATCTCATCTATTAATCTGCATAATTTTATTACTAACTTATGATTAAGAAATTGCTGACCAATTTTCTATGCGAGAAATTACTGGATAAATGTATTGGATTAAATATTGTCTGTGACAGTTATGTATCTTAAAAACCATAACAAGTAGTCGAGCATGGCGTTTTGGTTCATGACTGGCGTTGAATGTTCCTTGCGTTCAAATTCTTTTTTATCATTATTGTTCAAATAAGAACGTACATAATTGTACTAAGGTCAAATTTTGTTAAATCTAAGAAGAAAAATCGCCTTTCAAATCAGTTGTGCTACTTTTGAACAATCAAAATAAATTTATTTGACCTGAAACCATTCGTTCGGAGAGATTCAACTAATAGTTCTTAAAAACATTTTTGGAATAACATATTTTAAATTAATATTATTCTTTAAATAAATGCCATCTATAATGGGGGCTAGTTATAGAAATAATTCATTATCTGATCCTCTGATAATCTTCTTAGATTTTTTCCACTTTGAGTAATTTTTATTTATAATTTAATTCACATAGGATAAAAAAATCCTTTATTTATCTGTAATAATATTGATACTGTAATTCGTTTCTTTTGCATATTTCTCTCTATACAATCCATTATACCATATGTTTATACATTATAAAAAAAACAAATAAACATATGATATATTTAAAATATATATCATTTTAAAACACCATTGTTTTCTGATTTTTAAGAAGAAAGAACAACAACCTAGTTTTATCCGCATTTGTTAGATAGTTTGAAATCAACCTTTTAAAGTAAATACAGAACATTATGTATAGTCACCATGAAAAAAATGTAACATAATTTTTAGCATTTCTAATGTAATGAACATAGAGGCCTTACAAAAAATTTGTTTATAATAAATAATAAATAAAATGAAAATAATAATGTACAATTAATTCAACTGCAAACTAGATAATGCTTTGAAAAAAAAAATTAATAATTTTAATACATATATTTGAAAACACTAGTTTACAAGTGCATATTACTGCATTATAAATATTTTTAATTTTTAGTGTTAAATTTCCCATGAATATATCCATTAGAGGCAAATCCCCAAAAACTATGATTAAAAACATGACAGATGTCTAATTTATTGTTACTCAGTGGCAGTATTTCAAATTGAAATTCTTTGTAATAGACTTATTTGATAATATAGTAAATATACATATTGAAATATTATGATTATAAATTATTATTCTAAAATTCAAAATTTAAACAAATACTAATTATTTACTAGATCATATCCAGTACACATAAACTGAAGCACGACTAAACACTCAATAAATTACACCCAATCTAATCTCATCTATAGCACACATAAAATACATTACACCACAGAATTACCTCTCCGATATATAAGAAAACAAATAGCATGACCAGACTCCTTCTTCGCCCTATCAATAAAAGGTATATCATCTCCAGATTTCTACGGTGCCATTTTAGTAAATAGATTTTTATCCACCAGCCCCTTGGTTAACTCGTAATACCTTTGAACTCGCAGAAGAAATACAAGGAGTGGTAATCACAGCATCTAAAATGATTCATCGCCATGTATGCGAGCCAAGAGATGAAAGACGTTTCCTATTTGTCAAGTCCAAATCCTTGAAAAACCTATTTCAGCCCAGAAGAAAAATGATAACGGTAAATGTAGAAAATATACCAAATAGTTTAGTTGGTGGGAGAGTGTTTGGGCCGTTTATCTTCGTATTTATCTTTGTTCATCAGACTAGTACTTCTTCATTGACAGAAAGTTAGTTGATTTATTTCACTGGACTTTGTTTATAGATCTTAATGTAGAAGTATTTTAAGATTCTTTTTTTTTTTATAAATTATTTGTTCAATATACAATGGTCTGTAAAAAATATATATATATATTTATCTGGATATACACTTATAGGGAATTTTAAGATTCTTTTTTTTTTTTTTTATAAATTATTTGTTCAGTATACAATGGTCTGTAAAAAAAAAAAAAAAAAAAAAAAAACGACGTTTTTTCCAGTCACATCTCAACAAATCACTTAGGAGACATAAAATGCAGATTGCATAGAAAGTATTTTGTGCGTAAAATATGATAAAAACGTACTAACGCGAAAATGAGTATAGTTCATGTGAGTAATGATTTAAATGCTTTTTATCTTTTTTTTATTACACAACACTACATTACAAAAATTAGTAAAAAATTATAGTATCTGTAGAAATTAGATACAAATATTTTTAGTTAACATTGTTAAACTATCAATTATTTGACATAACCTAAATACTTCAGCTTTATAGGATATACTTAGAAGCTCTACATAGCACATCTACAGCTCTTGTGGCTGACAGCTGACATAAAAGAAAAACTGTTTGTATCAAGAAACTTGTTTTGCGAAAGGAAATGTGAAAAGTCTAGGAAACAGTAACAGATAAAATGAATTAGCCTCAGGCGTGTCAACACCGCATCTGGCTGTTTTTCGAGGAAGAATTTCTGCTTCTTTCCATGCGAAAGAAGAAATGTTATTGAATAACAATCGTATAAACCTCAAAGTCTTCTCTTGCAGTATTGACATACAGTTGGCTTCTTAGTTTTTTAATATATTTTATACATCTTGTACTGATATTAAAAAAAAAAAATTAAGGAAGGTTTTGTACTTCATCATATATCTTCATACTTGATTCAGGAATCTGTGAGGTTTGTTGAGAGAAAGAAAAGTCGTTATCTTGATTTCCATTGTAAATTTAGTGTTTTTCATATGACTATATGAAAAGCTTATAATAGCGTTGGTTGTATTTCACATTACCAAGATTGCTTATTTATTATTGTACAGCAAATTCTTTCAAGAAATCAACATTTGAATTTTAAAATTTAAAAAAAGGTATTTTAAGATATCTAGTATTTCATTTCGGGAAAATGTCGTTCGGAAAGGGTAGCAAGAGAGTAACCACTGAGTGTACTCGGCGTCTGTGCCCTGTGATCTTTATCATACTGGCTGGATGCATGCAACCTTCTTCGTAGTGGCATTTTTTGGCGTTAAGGCATTCTATAGCCTACGTCTTACTGGCATAAATGATATGTACGACCAAAAACGGTTAAGAATTCAAATTACAGATTATTCATCGTAGACAACTGTAGAAAATTAACTTTGATTGAATTGATGATTTATTTTTAATAATTAAATCGCAAATTAATCAATAATCAATTTAATTAATGAAGGGTTATTGCTTTATGTATACAAATAAGCATTTCCTTTATAGTTATTTAATTTTTTAAATTTTTTTTACAATATTCTACACAATAATGCCTGCTGTAAAATACTATATCTATGAAAAGAAGATAACTCGCAATGTCTTTCCGTAGTGCTTCCAGATATTTAAAGATATTTCCTTGAATTTTATGCCACTTCCAAGTCGTTTTTAAACCTATAGTACATACCATAGTGGGAATCTAACCATCCCATGTTAAACATCATGATTGGCAACAAGTAAAACATGCCTTAGAATATTTATAAATTTTCGTGCCTTTCAGTTATAACCATGTTATTTTAATTAAAAGTTTATTGATTTCATTTTATTCCAATAATTACGAATCTCAAAATTACTTAAATATAAATTATATTTACATAGTAATTAAATCAAATTAATAAATTGAAATTGCATTACGTAGAAATATACGTAATAATTAATTAAAAAGTTGCAAGTAAATAATTAAATTTAACATTGTAATTAATTAAATGTTTACATTCTATAGAAATACGACAGTCTGATTTGTTTTTTAACAAATAAATGAAATATATTCTTAATACCATAAATTTTCTGGTTCTATCCATTATATGGATATGTATAAAGAGTATTTACAATTTTTGGGTCCCTGAGTTATAACTCAGTTATTTTAACAAATTTCATTATTTTTATTTTATTCCAATAATTATGAAGTTCAATATTATTTAAATGGGAATTATAGTTACTCGGTTAATAAATAAAAAAAAAAATATATTTAATATTACGGTATGTAGGAATTTACGTAGTAACCAATTAAAAAAATTAAAATAGCATTACAAGTAAATATTTGAATTAAACATTGTGATTAGTTAAATGTTTAAATTCTATGATGTTAAGGCTGTCTGATTTCTTTTTAAACAAATAAATCCAACCTATTCTTAATACCATGAACTTTCTTGTAAATATCCATTGTGAGGATACATATAAAGAATTAACACGTGCATCATGACTTAATTCGTTTACCTGAAAAGCCTGACTGCTCCTTAAATTAAAAAATAAATAACAATTAAAGAAATCAATCTCTTTTCTGCTGCGTTAATGTTGCTCAAAGGCTAAAACTCTGTTTCTGAAAGTGTTTAATTTATAGGAATGCAATCCGACAAGATACAAATGTCGGAGGTTAAACTGATTGTATTTTCGTTCCCCTTCACATTTAAAGCTCCACCTCATTAGTAATTACTGCAACCCAAGCCTCAGTTCCAACGACTCTTCAACCTACTTAAAAATAAACCTGGATGTTTTTTCAACAAGCCTCCTTCCATTTACTTCTTTCTACTTAATTAAAACTAATTAACATTTCTGACCCATTCTTTTTCAGAAAAGAACGTCTTCTTTCGCAAGCTAAACTTATCTAAAACCTGACATCCCAGGAAAACGATAAACTTGATCTTACAGAAGAAGTCCATGGATAGATAAAGAACAAGGAAAGATAGTTTCTTTATTAGGGCCGAGAAGATATGCTTAAAATACATCAATCAGTTTCCCGCCTTCGATTTCTTCTTTGTTCTAGACGCTCAATAGGCCAGTCACAGACGCAGCTTTCGTGTTATTTTTCCAGTGGCCTTTAGAAGTTTTACTAAAGATACAGTTTTTTCTTCTTTGTCTCTGCAAGTGAAGGCAGATAATTTTGCTTTAATTCAACGTAAAAGTCTGAATAGTAGATAACTGGGACACAACGAAAAAATTTTCTTTGAAAGATCAGTGATTAACAGCAAAATCATACGTTTTTTTTTTCACAAGGAAAAAAGACACCTTTCTGATTTCGACATATTGATTTACCAAATACTTATTGACCTGAATAAGAATATTGTACTATTCCATGGGTTTCTGAAATATTATTTTTATAT
Source organism: Caerostris extrusa (assembly GCA_021605095.1). Taxonomy (NCBI): domain Eukaryota; kingdom Metazoa; phylum Arthropoda; class Arachnida; order Araneae; family Araneidae; genus Caerostris; species Caerostris extrusa. Next base: position 21,434 of record BPLR01013520.1, read on the forward strand.
ACAATGTAAGAATAAATTGTAAATATGATTCAGTGTAGGATATACAGTATTGATAAAAATGTGTTATACATTTATACTATAAAAAAAGTACTGTAGATATAGTTTTAGGATAATTTTGATGGGCAAAATTATCCTCCACTTTTAAATCCACCTAATCAATAATTGCTGCAACCAGAGCCTCAGTTACAATGATTTTTGAACATACTTAAAAATAAACCTGGATCATTTTACAACACGCCTCCCTTTATTTACGTCTTTCTAGTTAATTAAAAAAATTAAGATTTCTGACCAATTCTTTAGGAGACCAAAAGTCTTAATTCGCAAGCTATACTTATTTAAAACCTGCCATAGAAAAAAGATAAACTTGATCTTACAGAAAAGTCTATCGAAAGATAAAAAAAGAAAAGATCATTTCTTTATTAGATGAGAAGACATGCTTAAATACATCAATCAGTTTCTAGCCTTCGATTTCTTCTTTGTTCAGACACTGAATAGGCTAGTCACAGACACATCTTTCGCGTCTTTTTTCCGTTGCCTTTAAAGTTTTACTGAGAACGGTTTTTCTTTTTGTTCTGCAAGTGAATGCAGATAATTTTTATATTTAAAGCAAGAAAGTCTGAATAGTAGATAACCAGGAACAACGAAAGAAATTTTTCAGAAAGACCAGTGATTAATAGCAAAATCAAAATTTTTTTTAAAAACATGGAAAAAGACATTTGATTTCGATATAATGATTTACACAAATACTTATTAACCTGAAAAAGAATATTGTACTTTTCATGGGCTTGTGTAAATTATTTTTATTCACAGTGTAAGGCTGATTTGTTAGGATGAGGTATGTTACAGTGTAGGATGATTCGTATATATTGATAAAAATGTGTTATACGTACATACTATAAAAAACTTTGTCCGAGATACTAGCGTTCTGGAGCTCGGTGAGATCCTGGTGATGGCATGGATGTTTGTTGGTGGTTAGGTATTCACATTAAACTTTAGGTCCCTGTCTAATTAGCCTAAAGTGTGTGACAAATTTATTCACACATAATTAGTCCACATATTTATCATAATGGTGTAATATATCCATTAGTTCTAGATCTAACTTTATACATATGAAGGTTTTAAAGTATTTCTTAGAAAGGTAAATAGCGTCTAATATACGCAATAATCAAGTGCTTGAAATCAAAATTGAGCAAACCAAATTTAGCAAAATTATCATAATTTGTCCCTCTAATAATCTCTTGATAACCGATCTCATATTAACATTTATTTTGTAGTATACACACGTTATATTTTTTTTACACAGGTTTATTTTTTCCTAGATTTACGTCTTAATGATATTTATTTTTTTTACGACTGATTTTGTATTTGATATAGCTTGACTAAATCCAGATTGAAACCTTGTACCATAAAGAACGAGCAAGACCAGCAAAATAATGAAATAATCCCGAATAGTTAGTTTGATTTTAACAACACAACATAAATTAGAAATCTCTAGAGATCTGTCATTAGAACTTCCCAGTAAAGCACATTTGAAAAATGAAAACGAATTAGTTGTTAAACATAATTTTTAATGATAGAAAGTTAGTGTTGTGAAATAAATGAAAACTTAACTAGAGAATTTAATTAAAGCGAAACAGACGCGAAAATTGCAATTAACTTTCAATACTTTTATAGAAAGTATTCAAAGATATAAAATAACACTGAAACATAATAAAATTCATAAGATTTTAAATGAGAGGTCTTTTTTTACATATTTTTTATATATTTATTGCAAGATATGGATTTGTATAAACAGATGAAACAATATTAAGTTGAACACTTGGTTTTCTTTTATACATTCTACAAGTTTTTTCGCCGGGCAAAAAGAACGAAAACAATGAATTTGGAGTACAGAAATATAAGAAATAATACATAAATAACATTATTCAAAGAGATTTAAATGCTTATGATATTTTATGTAAATTTATTTCTTCATTACAACATGCATATATGTATAAACCACAGATCAATAATAAATTGAACCCTTTGTATTCTTTTAAACATTCTACAAATGTTTGTTTGTTTTTCAAACTAAGAAAACAATGGCTTTAGCAGCTGAAAATTACATGAAAAAATGTCAATCTAAAACTTTAGATCAACTTGATAAATCACTACCAAAATAATTAAAAATAAAAGATTTTTTTAAACAATTATTGTCGTTGTGTAGTTTATCCTATGCCATCTGCTAATACAGGATTTTCTGAGTGATTTTGTCTGTCAAATGAAAAAGGAACAAGAAGTAGAACACGCTTTAACTTTTCTCCCTCCAAAAGTTTTTGTTCTTATAAACATGGCACTTGATCTCGTCTATAAAGTTAACAAGAAGAAAAAAACACTGCACCAGATGTTTCCAGCCTTGAGACAAAAAAAAAATCATTAAAGTATTTTTTTTTTTTTTTTACAGCTAATTTACTCTTTATAAAAGATAAAGAGGCCATTTATTTTTAAAAATGTAAACGTATTTTTAAGATTTATTTTTTTTGTCAAAACTTACTATTCATATTAAGTTTTAACCTAATTTTCTTTGGTTTATCTATGTATTTAAATAATTGAGGTTATCTATTTAATATAAAGACTTGGTTTAATTATTTCTGATTTTTTTTCAATTGTTTGAGTAAATTATTTTATAAATTTCAAATAATTTGTTCTTCCATATTCTTAATTATTCTATAAATATATCTTGAAAACTTATTTGTATAAACTATTCAAACTCACACAGATTTCGGGTAACCAGTCACGGTTATGCCATGGATGTTTGTAGTGGTTCGAATCCACTTTAAGCAACAGATCCCGGTATATTCTGATTGCAGAGAATTGAGCATAGGTCTGACAACCCCACCACGTCAAAATAAAACATCTCCTGTCTCTTCTTGTGAAATATTTAGGAAATTAATGAAAGAAGAGATAGCCTTAATATTCATATTATAACTTCATCAATTTATTTTCAAAAACAGAACATAATGTTAATGATGTTACTTAAGTCTTAAAATATTTTTTTAATTTAAAGTATTGGAAAATATTGTACTTAACTTATTAATCTAGTTAAGTACTTACGCTTACATATGAACATAACTTACTTACATACTTACTGATGTGTTGTTGTTGTTTCTTATCCCACTTGGCTGACCAAGCCCACGAGTCCATACGCACTCATGATTGAAGGGGAAGGAAGCAGCTTCTGTTGTGATGGAGCACCCGTAGGTAGAAGCCTGACTTTTGCTCCGTGACGCTCTTACAGTCATAGGAGACCGGGACCTACGGCTTAAAGTGGATTCCGAACCACTACAAACATCCATGGCACCGCCGGGATTCGAACCCGAAACCTGTGGCACCGAGCGCCAGAGCGCTAGACACTCGGCCATTTAGGTCCCAAATTTGCCAACGGCACGCGGTGTTCCCAGGTGGTCACCCACCCAAGTACTGACCGCGCCCAATGATGCTTGACTTCAGTGATCTAACGAGAACCGGTATATTCAGCATGGTATGGCCGTTGGCCGTTAGTTACTAATGTAAAATAAGTAAGTAAATAAGATATGTAAAAAAAAAAAAATCATCTTATAACATCCACAAAATTTCTTAGGTGTCACAATTATAATAGCATTAGCTATTAGAAAGATGAAAAAATTATTCTTAAAAAATATGACTTTAAAAATATACCATAATTCGTTAAATTTTCATTTTTTCACATCATCTTATTAAATATTTTTCATCATCTTATAAAATATTTTTCATTAATTTTGAATTTTAAAAATATAACATAAGAAATCTTATTAAATATTTTTCGCAATTTTAAGAAATTTCAAAGGATTTAAAACCAATAAAAATAACCCAAAGAAATAGATGTGTGAATAAGTCACATTCTTCACTGAGTTTATTAGTGAACTTATAGTTTATTTATGGAAATATCACCTGTTATAAACGGACCTGTTTTGATATCTCCAATGTGCTAAGTCTAAGGCATTATTTATAAAATAACGAAATATCATCCTGAAAAATTACCAATAGAAAATAATAAATACATTGCATAATTCAAAATTATGTATCGTTCCACATGACTTTTTATAATACATTAATAATATGCAAAATTTAATATCGTTTCAAGTTGATTAGTTTAGTTTACCACAGTCAGAATGGTAATGCCATTAATAATTAACGAATCTGTGTTGACTTGCATTTCTCTGAATTTAATTGAGCCACGAGTTCCTGACATTATTTATAAGATAAGGAATTATGACCTAGAAAAGTATTATTACAGAATAATCAACATATATTATTTCATAATAATCAATTATGAATCTTTCCTGATGGAATAGATACAAATTTAAATATACAATATGATAATATCGTTTCAACTAGAATAACTTAAGCTTAAGTGCAATTCTTAACTATTTTATGGTTTAATATTAAAACATTTATATAAATATATTTAAAAGTAAGAGATAAATCTATAGAAAACGAATTCTAGATTTATTAGCATAAATAAATAAAGACTTGCTTCGAGAATTTCGAAAAAGGAATAGGTAACAAAAAATCTACAAGGAAGTATATTTGTAGATAAAAAGAATATTTTTTAAATAAGAATGCATTATAAATATTTATTGTGTCAGTTCATCCATATTGCTTTTAAAAATATAACATACTAATTTGTTAAATTTTAATTCTATTAAAAGTTCTAAGCCTTTTCATCAATTTTACAAGAAATCACCTCGTAAGGATCAATATAAATAATCCAAAAAGCATTGCATATTGATGTGTGAATAAATCACAGTCTAAACTTAGATTGCTAGGGTATTTATAGTTTACTAATTTAAATATCGCCAGTAGTATGTGGACCTGCGTTGATATCTCCAACAGGCTATGCTGTCAGGGACATTATTTATAAAATAAGGAAATCTAATCATGAAAAATTACCAATAGAAAATAATAATTATTTTACGCAATACTAAATTATGTATCGTTTCATATGGAATTTTGTAACATATTTATAATATGCAAAATTTAATATCGTTTCAAATTGAATAGTTTAGTTTACGTACCATAGTGAGAACGGAAATACCATTAATAATTAACGAACCTGTGTTGACTTTTATTTCCTGAATTCAATTGTGTTACGAGTCTCTGATATTATTTATAAGATGAAGAAATATATCCCAGATGTATTATTATTACAGAATAATAAATATATTATTTCATAATAATCAATTATGCATCTTTCCTGATGGAATAGAATCATATTTAAAATATAAAATTTGATAATATCATTTCAAATAGAATAACATAAGCTTGATTGCAATTCTTAACTATTTTATCGTGGAATATTAAAACATTTATATAAATATGTATAAAAATAAAAGTAAAAATTACAATAAACGAATTCTAGATTTCGAGAAGTCAATGCTTCGAAAAGTTCGAAAGAGGAATACGTAACAAAAAAACATTTCGAAGAAGTACATTTGTAGATAAGAAAAAGAATCTTTAAATAAGAATGCATAATAAATGTTTATTGTGTCCGGACATCCATTACAAGCATATTTTTGCAATAAATATTTCAGCTATTAAAGCAGAAATGTTTAGCGCAGAGAAACACAACGTAACAGAAGGGAAAACCGTGTTACTGGAAGGCATTCATGAAAATACATCTTTTTCAGTTTCGAATCCGTTTTTAGACTGCAGTTAAGACGTACGATTTTCATCTTCATAAATTATTCTTGCTTATTCAAAACAGAGTTTTAAAATGTATAGATTTTTTTCCTTCTTCTTTTCGATAGGTCTTAGGCCTTCTCATTTTAAAATATAACATGTTTGTCTTTGTGAACTAATATGCTTACAGCGGAAACCATATTTTTTATCTTAAAATGTTAAAACAGTAATTGTAATACCTTATGTTTTGATATTCTACCCATGAATTTAATATTTATTTTCATTTCAAATAATCAAAGAAATAGTAAACAAATTACAGCGCATAAAAAATAATATATAAATTTATTTGCCATTGACAAGTTGTAAAGTGAATTGTTTAACTACAAGTACTATACTTATCTACATGATTTTACTATACCGTGATATATATCATTATGCATTTTACCTTTTCAAAGCTATGCATTATACATTAAGCAAAACTCTAAATTTAGTATTAAATAAATATATACATCTTTTAACAAGTGAATCTATGCATTGTATAATTTGGAAACCTATACATCCGAAATTATACAAATCTATACATCATATATTGTGCAAAGTTATAAACTACATTGTGCAAAGCTATATATCCTATATAATGCAGAGATATACATCATACACTGTGTAATGCCATACGTCATAGCTGCAAAGCTATACATCTATATAAGTAGTTTATATCTATATCCTTTTATTATACATGATAAACATTACTGATCTTACATTTTTAAAGTTATTCCTACTACATTAAGCCAAACTATAAATCTAGTATTAAATTAATCTACGTATCATATATTATGTAAAGTTGTATGTTCTATATTACGCAAAGCTGTACACCATATGCTGTGTTAAGCTATATATTCTACGTTATGTAAAAATATGTTATGCGTAGCAATACATCCTATATTGTACAAAAATATTCCTCCTTTATCTTGCGAAGCTATATAACGTATAAATCAGATATTGAAGCGAAAATGAGAATTCCTCCTCAAAATTATATTGAAAAGATTAAAAAAAAAAAAAAAAAAAAAACCTGATAGATTTGCGAGATATGCAAAGCTATACATTCCGTGTAATTTCAAGAAAAATTCGCTTCAATTTTACAAAGCTATAATTTCTATATATTATGCAATATATAGAAAAAGAAATTACACAACGTTCTAAAAACAAAATTATCGGAGGTGTCACGATTTTCTTCACTCTCATCATTTTTGAAAAGAATGAGTGTAGCAGATTTCCTTCTGTCTTACATATATCAATTAATATACATACTAATAAATAAATAATAATAAAAAAGACGCATGGTTAAATGGTATTTGAAAATAAATGTAGCACTTTATCAAACTATAAATTTCCCCATTCCCTCTACCTCATGGTTGGCCAAACCAAATGATCTTGAAACCACTTTGGAAATGCATCATAATTCCGCTTGCCGCTTTTTCTTATATGTAAACATACTGATACTAAACGCACATAAGTGTAAAGAAATATATAACTCTAAAAATGAAACATAATAAATACAAACGAAATAAAAAAAATAAATCATTAAGAAATATTTATTTTAATGGTGCGATATTTGTTTATCCACTCTTTCACTTAGTCCGTTTCTGTCCGTCATGTTTGAGGTTGTTTTGTGTTTCGTCAGTTTCATTTTCGATAAAAACTATTCGCAGGTGTAAGTTGAACCAAAAGCGCTAACAACTTCAACTAAGAGTCTGGTTTGCTCTGCTGTCAACGATGAATTGTGCATATCTAGGAATGGTCACTGCGTCACTGAAGTCATTTAAAGTGAAACAAAAAAATCTGTTATATTAGATGTTCAAAAGATGCGCGCATCATGATTTCTCAGAATATAATTTAATTATTCTCTCTACCATAACTGTAAACTCATAAATATAATAGGCAATATCTATCATATATTCACAAGAATATTATTTTTAAAAGCAAAAGTTAAGTTTTCTCATCATTTCGACATTTAATTTTTGAATATATGGATGCACACATAATGTATGTATTATTTAATACGTTGGTTTTCACTACTTTGGTCATTATAAAATAAATACATTGTGTAAAAGTCAGATAAATCTCACGGGCCCGAAAATATTCAAGACTGGAAGCGGGTTGGCCACCCCTAATCTAGCTATTGGTGCATTATTACGGATTCATAAAAGACAGAAAATCTAAGGGAAGAACATTGGAAGGAGAGATAAAAGTTCAAGAAAACAGAACTTCATATCAGCAAGTCAGTTGAAAATGAATCCTTTCGGTATGAGAAAAGTCGTATTCACGCACTTCAGACTGCTCCACCATTTCATATCAAGGTCTCCCCTATACTGAAGCAAGATTTGATCAAAATAGCTTTCGTAGAATCGGAAAATTAAACTTGTCTGTGAAGTAGACCTTGCTTTTAAAACTAGAAAGAAATGGAATTTATTTTGGTATAGTTTTTTTTTTGGAATCTTTTTTATGTGGATAGGTTTTTTAACGTAATAGTTGCGACAAATTTAAATTTCCGTGGTTTTCCATTGTATGTTTAATCACGTAGGAAAACCATTCAAAATTTTTAGTACATAATTTAATTCATCAAAAGCAATTGTGGAGAAGATATGAATATTCGTTTACTAGATAATTAATTTTATATTACAACATGCCAGAGCATTTTTTTTGTAAATTAAATGGAATCATTTACGTTATGAAAGCAATTCCTTTATCGATATTTGGTGCATGTTTGGTGTATGTTGAAATACGTAGGAAAGTTAATCAAATTTTGGAGTACATATTTTGAGATTTCAATAGTAAAGGAAAGAAATCCATTTGTATCAGTTTATCCGAAGAAAATAAATTCAATCTCCATTGATGCTTAATACAATACTATGGCAAATATTAAGACAGAATTTTTTTATCATGATTTATGTAACGTATCATAGTTCAATTCTACCAATAACTCATTGGAAAGTGTAACAATCTGGTTGGTTTAAAAGAAAAAAATGTGGAATCTATTAATTTCTAAGGGGTTACAATTTGGTAATTGGCTTACAATCGGGGTACTACAATTTGAAAAAAAAAAAAAAAAAATAAGTCTTTTTTATTTTTAGACATTTTCCATTTAACATTTCTTTTGATGTTGAGTAACTTAAAATTTTAATTATTAAAAATTAAAATAATTTTTATTGTAAATACATCATATCCGACTAACTTGGCTGCTTCCGCATTTTCCGCTCAAAACCTGGGTGGTGTTTAGCAGTTATGTATAACTTTGACGAATATGACTTCTAGACTTAACATATATGTGTTTGATAAGAGACGTTACGAGAGCTCTCCATGACAAACTTATTTCGTCACAAATTCTCGAAAAGCCTATCAAGCGAAAATTGCAAAACTCGTCGCCAATTCTTATTATCCAGATTTCAACTTGGTTGTAGGATTTAACTCTAATTTAATTCAATGCCTATTTGGCGTACTTTTATTGTGTAAAATATTTTAACGCAGTAATCAGATAAAAAATATTTCAAACAGCACAGACAAATTAAAAAAAAATTATTAAATTAAATAAAAAAAAAAATTCTTATTTATGTTTTATATTTTCGTAATAATATACATACATAACTTAATTAATTGATATTTTCAATAATTAAAAATTTTTAATGTATATTGTGCTTAATACTAAAAAAAATTTTTAATCTAAAACAAAAAAAAGTTCGTCCATTTGTTGGTTATTATGGTTAAGAACTTTTTCTATCGACTTTTTGTTCATTATTATTCTTACTTATGCATTTTTCCCAACACCAGCAGTAGGCTAGTTAAAAGGCAGTGAGTTTAGTTTGTATTTTTGAAGATATAGAAAAAAATGTTGTTTAATTATTTTTTCATCATAGGGAGAGTTCAGTTAAGTGCTATTCATCAAATTTAATGTGTTAAATCATAAAATACATTATTCACTGTAATCTTGACTGCTTGAAATAGTTTAAGAAAAACTAATTCAGCGGTTCAAGGAATTTTTTAAATTTATATATGTGTATCAGTTAAGGCTTATTTACTTCTTTCTTTCCTTTTTTACCCCATAAAATATTTTCAAATATTTCATGACGTTATATTTGACTATAAAAATTTTGTCGATATGGCCCCGAGGAGATATCTTTATCGGGCAGCGCCCAGTTTAATCAAAGATATTTCTTTTGAAAATTACATAAACAATACACTGTTAGTTCAATTTTGCCCAGTTCAGCTTTTAAAAAATAACTGGCTTGTGAAATTAAAATTTCTTCGTTTTATTCATGAACTTTCTAACGAGATCTCGCGAAGCTAAATATAGTAAAAAGTATTATATTTATTTCATTAACATTGTCGATATGTGAATAGTTTTTCAGGCAAATCTTTATACAGATATAGATAAAGACAATAAATATTGTAAATATATATGTAAAATATCTCTATAAAGATATTTGTTTCTAAAGAATCACTTAAAAAACATTAAATGTTCTGTTAATGCACTTTTCAATTTCTGGATCATTACTAAAAAAAACAGGCTTTTCAAATTAAAAATTTCTTCGTTATTTTGCTGTTGAATAACTGAGTGAAATTTTTTATTATTATCAGGTTATTGTAAATTTTTTAAATCTTAGCAGTAATCAAGAAATT
>BPLR01013521.1:0-62922 GCA_021605095.1 Caerostris extrusa
CCAGTATAAAAATAATAGCTTACACTTGATAAAAGTGAAATTCGTGAATAAGGTTTTGGTGTTTATTTATAATTATGATATTTATGCTGCATATAAATATATTTTTACTTTAAAAAGAATGTTTAACTGCTAATCTTCAGATTGAATAACTTTTCCTATGAATTTTCTGGAATTACTTTTTTTCATTAATATTTTTCCTAGCAAAGGAAACTTCAGAAATGGATAGAAAGTACGATAATTACCAAAGATAAAACAACAACAACATGGGATCATATCTGTTAATACAAGCAATAAAACAACGAGCAAATTTTTCCTACCTACCTACAAAATTTTCTAAATGTTTTTCTCTCGTTTGTATTTTTTAAGGTAAAAAACCACCATTTATATATTTGGCTAAACAAGAGAACTTCCGTGGATGTCTTTTTTTGCTCTAGAGTTTACTATCATCAGCATTTTCATTTGGAAGCATCTGAACCGAACACAATGTTAGAAACTAAACGACCATAAAAGTGAAGATCCGAATCTTTATACCTGCCGGCCCAAAGCTATAAAAACAAGGCCCATGATACACGCAGGCGTCGAAGAAGTAAGAAAGTTATAAAAAGTAACCTGGAATAATTTTTGCGAGAGAATTCTTTTCCGCCAATATTGTTTTTCCCTGAACACTGATGTCTTTATGAGGGTAAATACTTTTTCCCCAGTACTAGTTGAGTGCTTTTCTCTCCCCCTCTCAAAAAGGTAGGGATAACGGGTACTGATACTCAGTACTAAAAATGTTTTTCAATGAAAAAAGAAATTCGCTGACGAAGTTTTGTCTATTTAGAGAGTTTATTAGCGTTTTTATGGTGATGACAGGTATGATATATAATAAAAGAGTAATTTATAAGATATATATATTAATTCCAAAGTTTTTAGCACGGTACAATTCAAAAATTCAACAATTTTATCCCCATATGAGAAGCATTTTTGTTTTTTATAAGGTCTGGCTTTGTCCCTCTATGATCATTTTATGCACTACTTTGTGGGCTAATTAGTCCGGGGACCTACAGTTTAACGTGGATTCTGAACAGCAACCAACAAACATTCATGAAACCGCCGGGTCTGTGGCACCACAAAGACCAGAGCACTAACCACGATCTCATCAGGTCGTTTGATTTTCCATAGGAATGATGCAAATTTAATAACACAATTAAAAAAGACAGTTGAATTCAATATACCAATGGGTCCAAATATCAATCATCAGTTGTTGATGCAATGTTATCTTATTTCTACAATAATGTAGGATTAGTGGGTTTAAAAATGGTGCGCCAGTGTAGAATTTATTCGGCAAAGCAGTGTATCTAGAGGAAAAATGAGTGTGAGAATAATGTTGGAGATGGTGCCAGGAATGGCGGAGTGGCTAGCGCTCTGTGGAGTTCGGTACCACCAGGCCTTCGGGCGATACTGCCATAAATGTTTGTAGTGGTCTTGAAGGCACTCCACTCCCAAGCCGTGGGTCCTGGTATAATACAATCATAGAGCGTTGTCTTGAAGTTTCGCCAGTCTTCCGAATACGCGGTACCTCGCTAAAGTGAAACTGTATATTGTCCTTACTTTAAAACGAATGTTTTACAGCTTATTCCGAATGAATAACTTTTTCTATGAACTTCTGGAATATCTTTTTTCATTGATGTTTTCCCTACCAAAACCGAAATGGAGATAAAATACGATAATTACCAAAGATAAAAAACATGACAACAACTTACGGGATCATATCTGTTAATATGCAATAAAACCACAAGCGAATTTTTCCTAACTATCTAAAATGTTTCTCACGCTTGCCTGTAAGGTGAAAAACCGCCATTATATTTGGCTAAACAAAGAACTTTCGTGGATGTCGCTTTTTTTGTGTTGCTCTACAGTTTGCATCATCATCAACATTTTCATTTGGAGCATCTGAACCGAACACAATGTTAGAAACTAAACGACCATAAAAAGTGGAAGATCGAGATCAACTTTTTCTCTTGCCGGCCCAAAGCTATAAAAACAAGGCCCATAATACACACAGGCGTCGAAGTAAGAAAAAAAAAAAAAGTGTTAAAAAGTAACCTGGAATAATTTTTGCGATAGAGTTCTTCTGCCATTATTGTTTTCCTGAACACTGATGTCTTTATGAGAAAAATACTTTTTCCAGTACTAGTTAGTGCTTTTCCCCTCAAAAAAGGTAGGATAACGGGTACTGCTACCAGTACTAAAATGGTTTTCAATGAAATGAAATTCGTTGACGAAGTTTGGTATAGGTGGAGAGTTTATTAGCGTTTTTTATGGTGATGACAAGATATAATATATAATAAAAGATAATTCTTAAATTATATTTATTCCAAAATTTTAGTCGTACAATTTAAAATTCAACTATTTTATCCATACCTGAAACATTTTTGTTTCTTATAGAAATGATGCAAATTTAATAACATAATTATGAAAAGACAGTTGAATTTTAATATATCAATGGTTCCAAATATCAATAATCAGTTGTATGCAATGTTATCTTATTTGTGTAGGTTTCGGTGTAACATGATGGTAAAGCCGTTGTCTTGAGGTTTCTCAATATTCAGCCGTCATGGTTCCTCGCTAAAGTGAAGCTGCATATTAAACCTAGCCATGGTCCAGTCGCCTTCGACGGGGTCTATTGGACCTGATGTAGGATTTCTACCCGCTACAACACTAACAAATGCTAGAAGCATTTTATTAAATTTGGTTGGGGTTCTTGTCTTAGAGTGATTAATAGTTACTTCATGAATTAAAGAAAAACGCAGACTATTATACAAATAGACGTCACATCACTCTTACTAAAATTTAAATATTTTTTAAGCTTTATTTGCGTTATGGCAAACTAACTACACATTATTTCATTATTTCTTTCAATTTCAGTATAAAAATAACAGCTTACACATGATAAAAGTGAAATTCGCGAATAAATTCTGGTGTTTCTTTATAATTATGATATTTATGCTGTATAAAAATATATTTTACTTTAAAACGAAAGTTCGACTGCTTATTCAGATAGAATAACTTTTTTCTAAGAACTTTTACAAATTTCTTTTCATTAACATTTTTCCTAGCATACCGAAATGAAATAAAACACGATAGTTACCAAAAGATAAAAAAAAACGACAACACGGGATCCTATCTGTTAATATGCAATAAAACAACAATCAGATGTTTCCTAATTATTTACTTTCACAAATGTTTCTCTCTCGCTTGCATTTTTTAAGGTAAAAAAAACACCATTTATATTTCCTAAACAAGAACTTTCATGGATGTCTGGTTTTTTGTTGTTGTTACTCTAGATTTTATATCATCAGCATTTTCATTTGGAAGCATCTGAACCGAACACAATGTTTGAAACTAAGCGACCATAAAAGTGAAGATCGAATCAACTTTTCTCCTGCCAGCCCAAAGCTATAAAGCATGGCTCATAATACACAGGCGTCGAAGAAGTAAGGGGGAAAAAAAAAAGAAGTTTTAAAAAGTAACCTGGAATAATTTTGCGATAGAGTTTTCTGCCATTATTGTTTTCCTGAACACTGATGTCTTTATGAGGTAAATACTTTTTCCCAGTACTAGTTAGTGCTTTTTCTTCCTCTCAAAAAGGTAGGATAACGGGTACTGATACCAGTACTAAAATGTTTTTCAATGAAAAAGAAATTCATGACGAAGTTTTGTCTATTTAGAGTTTATTAGCGTTTTTATGGTGATGACAGGTATGATATATAATAAAAGATAATTTATAAGAAATTATATTAATTCCAAAGTTTTAGCAGTACAATTCAAAATTCAACAATTTTATCCCCATATGAAACATTTTGTTTTTTATAGGTCTGGTTTGTCCCTCTATGATCATTTTATGCATACTTTAGGCTAATTAGTCCGGGACCTACAGTTTAACGTGGATTCTGAACAACCAACAAACATTCATGAAACCGCCAGGTCTGTGGTACCAAAGACCAGAGCACTAACCAATTGGACCATCAGGTCGTTTGATTTTTATAGGAATGATGCAAATTTAATAACACAATTAAAAAAAGACAGTTGAATTCAATATACCAATGGGTCCAAATATCAATCATCAGTTGTGTGCAATGTTATCTTATTTTCTACAATAATGTAGGATTAATTAGGTTTAAAAATGGTGCGCCAGTGTAAGAATTTATTCGGCAAAGCAGTGTATCTAGGAAAATAGTGTAGAATAATGTGGAATAGTGCCAGATGGCCGAGTGGCTAGCGCTCTGGAGTTCGGTACCACAGGTTTCGGGCGTCGCCATAAATGTTTGTAGTGGTCTTGAATCCACTTTAAGCCGTGGGTCCTGGTATAATACAATCATAGAGCGTTGTCTTGAAGTTTCGCCAGTCTTCCGAATACGCGGTACCTCGCTAAAAAAGTGAAACTGTATATTGTCCTTACTTTAAAACGAATGTTTTACAGCTTATTCGAATGAATAACTTTTTCTATGAACTTTTCTGGAATATCTTTTTTCATTGATGTTTTCCCTACCAAACCGAAATGGAATAAAATACGATAATTACAAAGATAAAAAAACGACAACAACACGGGATCATATCTGTTAATATGCAATAAAACCACAAGCGAATTTTTCCTAACTATCTAAATGTTTCTCACGCTTGCATTTTTTAAGGTGAAAAACCGCCATTATATTTGGCTAAACAAAGAACTTTCGTGGATGTCCTTTTTTTTTTTTTGTTGCTCTACAGTTTATATCATCAACATTTTCATTTGGAGCATCTGAACCGAACACAATGTTAGAAACTAAACGACCATAAAAGTGAAGATCGAATCAACTTTTTCTTGCCGTCCAAAGCTATAAAAACAAGGCCCATAATACACACAGGCGTCGAAGAAGTAAGAAAAAAAAAAAAGTGTTAAAAGTAACCTGGAATAATTTTTGCGATAGAGTTCTTCTGCCATTATTGTTTTCCTGAACACTGATGTCTTTATGAGAAAAATACTTTTTCCAGTACTAGTTAGTGCTTTTTTTTCCCCTCAAAAAAAGGTAGGATAACGGGTACTGCTACCAGTACTAAAATGGTTTTCAATGAAATGAAATTCGTTGACGAAGTTTGGTATAGGTGGAGAGTTTATTAGCGTTTTTATGGTGATGACAGATATAATATATAATAAAAAAGATAATTCTTAAGAAATTATATTTATTCCAAAATTTTAGTCGTACAATTTAAAATTCAACTATTTTATCCATACCTGAAACATTTTTGTTTCTTATAGAAATGATGCAAATTTAATAACATAATTATGAAAAGACAGTTGAATTTAATATATCAATGGTTCCAAATATCAATAATCAGTTGTATGCAATGTTATCTTATTTGTGTAGGTTTCGGTGTAACATGATAGTAAAGCCGTTGTCTTGAGGTTTCTCAATATTCAGCCGTCATGGTTCCTCGCTAAAGTGAAGCTGCATATTAAACCTAGCCATGGTCAGTCGCCTTCGACGGGGTCTATTGGACCTGATGTAGGATTTCCTACCCGCTACAACACTAACAAATGCTAGAAGCATTTATTAAATTTGGTTGGGGTTCTTGTCTTAGAGTGATTAATAGTTACTTCATGAATTAAAGAAAAACGCAGACTATTATACAAATAGACGTCACATCACTCTTACTAAAATTTAAATATTTTTTTAAGCTTTATTTGCGTTATGGCAAACTAACTACATTATTTCATTATTTCTTTCAATTCCAGTATAAAAATAACAGCTTACACATGATAAAGTGAAATTCGCGAATAAATTCTGGTGTTTCTTTATAATTATGATATTTATGCTGTATAAAAATATATTTTTACTTTAAAACGAAAGTTCGACTGCTTATTCAGATAGAATAACTTTTTCTAAGAACTTTTCTAGAATTTCTTTTTTTCATTAACATTTTCCTAGCATACCGAAATGAAATAAAACACGATAGTTACCAAAGATAAAAAAAAAAAACGACAACACGGGATCCTATCTGTTAATATGCAATAAAACAACAATCGAATGTTTCCTAATTATTTACTTTTCTAAATGTTTCTCTCTCGCTTGCATTTTTTAAGGTAAAAAAAACACCATTTATATTTCCTAAACAAAGAACTTTCATGGATGTCTGGTTTTTTTTGTTGTTGTTGCTCTAGATTTTATATCATCAGCATTTTCATTTGGAAGCATCTGAACCGAACACAATGTTTGAAACTAAGCGACCATAAAAGTGAAGATCGAATCAACTTTTTCTCCTGCCGGCCCAAAGCTATAAAAACATGGCTCATAATACACACAGGCGTCGAAGAAGTAAGGGAAAAAAGAAGTTTTTAAAGTAACCTGGAATAATTTTTGCGATAGAGTTTTTCTGCCATTATTGTTTTCCTGAACACTGATGTCTTTATGAGAGAAATACTTTTCCCAGTACTAGTTAGTGCCTTTTTCTCCTCAAAAAAGGTAGGATAACAGTACTGCTACCAGTACTAGAATGGTTTTCAATGAAATGAAATTCGCTGACGAAGTTTTGTCTATTTAGAGAGTTTATTAGCGTTTTTATGGTGATGACAGGTATGATATATAATAAAAGATAATTTATAAGAAATTATATTAATTCCAAAGTTTTAGCAGTACAATTCAAAATTCAACAATTTTATCCCCATATGAAACATTTTGTTTTTTATAGGTCTGGTTTGTCCCTCTATGATCATTTTATGCATACTTTTAGGCTAATTAGTCCGGGACCTACAGTTTAACGTGGATTCTGAACAACCAACAAACATTCATGAAACCGCCAGGTCTGTGGTACCAAAGACCAGAGCACTAACCAATTGGACCATCAGGTCGTTTGATTTTTATAGGAATGATGCAAATTTAATAACACAATTAAAAAAAGACAGTTGAATTCAATATACCAATGGGTCCAAATATCAATCATCAGTTTGTGCAATGTTATCTTATTTTCTACAATAATGTAGGATTAATTAGGTTTAAAAATGGTGCGCCAGTGTAGAATTTATTCGGCAAAGCAGTGTATCTAGGAAAATAGTGTAGAATAATGTGGAATAGTGCCAGATGGCCAGTGGCTAGCGCTCTGGAGTTCGGTACCACAGGTTTCGGGCGTCGCCATAAATGTTTGTAGTGGTCTTGAATCCACTTTAAGCCGTGGGTCCTGGTATAATACAATCATAGAGCGTTGTCTTGAAGTTTCGCCAGTCTTCCGAATACGCGGTACCTCGCTAAAGTGAAACTGTATATTGTCCTTACTTTAAAACGAATGTTTTACAGCTTATTCGAATGAATAACTTTTTCTATGAACTTTTCTGGAATATCTTTTTTTCATTGATGTTTTCCCTACCAAACCGAAATGGAATAAAATACGATAATTACCAAAGATAAAAAAACGACAACAACACGGGATCATATCTGTTAATATGCAATAAAACCACAAGCGAATTTTCCTAACTATCTAAATGTTTCTCACGCTTGCATTTTTTAAGGTGAAAAACCGCCATTATATTTGGCTAAACAAAGAACTTTCGTGGATGTCTTTTTTTTTTTTTGTTGCTCTACAGTTTATATCATCAACATTTTCATTTGGAGCATCTGAACCGAACACAATGTTAGAAACTAAACGACCATAAAAGTGAAGATCGAATCAACTTTTTCTCTTGCCGGCCCAAAGCTATAAAAACAAGGCCCATAATACACACAGGCGTCGAAGAAGTAAGAAAAAAAAAAAAAAAGTGTTAAAAAGTAACCTGGAATAATTTTTGCGATAGAGTTTTTCTGCCATTATTGTTTTCCTGAACACTGATGTCTTTATGAGAGAAATACTTTCCCAGTACTAGTTAGTGCCTTTTTTCTCCTCAAAAAGGTAGGATAACGGGTACTGCTACCAGTACTAGAATGGTTTTCAATGAAATGAAATTCGTTGACGGTTTTGGTGTAAGTAGAGTTTATTAGTATTTTTATGGTGATGGCAGGTATAATATATAATAAAAGATTTTTTATAAGAAATTATATCAATTTCAAAATTTTAGTCGTACAATTTAAAATTCATCAATGTTGTCCATAACTGAAACATTTTGTTTTTATAGAAATGGTGCAAATTTAATAACATAAAAACAAGTAATATAAAAAATTATTTTTAAAGTCAATTCCTACTTTTTTTCACTCTACTGCAGAAAGTCCTTTATAAATAATTTTCATTAAGTTTATCTGGCGCCATCTATTGGTAGATACATGCAACTAAAATCTAAAAAAATAAATAAAATTAATTAATTAAATTTAATTACTGAATTAATTTTTGAAAAACTGTATTAACATCAGTGTTATCCACTACAAGTTAAAAAATTTTTTTGAACTTGCGTGGATGAATAAAAAGTATTTTATTAACAATTGAAACTTTGAACAAGATATATATAGGGAGAGTGTGAGCTAATAGAAGGAATTGAAAAAACAACAGCACTGTATCATATTTGTTAATATGCAATAAAACCACAAGCGAATTTTTTTCCTATATATCTAAATGTTTCTCTCGCTTGTATTTTATAAAAAAGGTAAAAAAGCACCATTTATATTTTCTAAACAAAGAACTTTCCTGGATGTATTTTTCCCTATTTTTTGCTCTACAGTTTATATCATCAGCATTTTCATTTGGAAGCATCTGAACCGAACACAATGTTAAAAACTAAACGACCATAAAAGTGAAGATCGAATCAACTTTTTCTCCTGCCGGCCCAAAGCTATAAAAACAAGGCCCATAATACACACAGGCGTCGGAGAAGTAAGGAAAAAAAGTTTTAAAAGTAACCTGGAATAATTTTTGCGAGAGAGTTCTTCTGCCATTATTGTTTTCCTGAACACTGATGTCTTTATGAGGAAAATACTTTTTCCAGTACTAGTTAGTGCTTTCTTTTTTTCCCTCAAAAAGGTAGGATAACGGGTACTGCTACCAGTACTAAAATGGTTTTCAATGAAATGAAATTCGTTGACGAAATTTGGTCTAGGTAGAAATTTTATTAGCGTTTTTATGGTGATGAGAGGTATATATAATAAAAGACTATTTATAAGAAATTATATTAATTCCAAAATTTTAGTCGTATAATTTAAAATTCCACAATTTTATCCACACTCGAAGCTTTTTGTTTTTTATTAGAATGATGTAAATTTAATAACATAATTATGAAAAGACAGTTGAATTTAATATATCAAAAGAGTCCAAATATCGATAATCAGTTTTATGTAGTGTTATCTATTTTGGTACAATACTGTAGGATTAATTAGGTTCAAAAAGGGTGTGTCAGCGTAGAATTAGTTAGGGAAAGTAGTGCAGCTTGGAAAATAGTGTAGAATAATGCAGAATGAAGCCTGATGGCCGAGTGGTTTGCACTCGGTACCACAGGTTTCGGATTAGAGTCTCGGCCTTGCCATGGATGTTTGTAGTGGTTAGGAATCCACTTTAAACAGTAGGTCCTGGTCTAATATGATCTTAAAGCAGTTTTCTTGAGGTTGAGTCAGTCTTCAGCCCTCGTGGTTCCTCGCTAAAGTGAAACTGCATATTACCCTTAGACATGGACCAGTCGCCTGCAACTATTGGACCTGGTGCAGGCTTTCCTGCACCAGGAACATTAGTAACAACAACAAAATAATGTAGAATTATTATTATTTTTAAGGGTTTACGTTTTTAAAAATGAAATTAGCATTAAAAGTTTCAACTTAAAAATTAAAATTGATTTTTACTTAATGTAGTTTATTTTTGTTTTTACAGCAAGATTAAATTTTTTATAAACGACAACAAAAATTTAAAAACCATTTATGATTACCTCAACATTAAGTATAGGATAGATATTTATCCTCACCTTCACGTTAACTCACAATCACATACTTATTTTACTTTTTATTTTATTTTTTCCGGTTAAAGGCATTGATATTACTTCACACTTTTAAATTTGTTATTTTAGCAGTGAACTCCCATAAATAAGCTAAAAATAAAGTTATCAAATCCATCGACCAGAAAGTTCTTTGTTGGGGCCTAGAGAAAGGAGATAGATGATAGAAGGGTGCTAGGTTAAGTTTCACCGAACAATTACAGTTAATGTATCTGCAATTGTGTTAATGCTATTTCATTAGACGAGATAGGATAATACAGTTAATGAGCTGCTTAATCGCGGTCCGTTAATGAATGACTTTTCTACTTAAAATTCTTTATACGGATATGTTGATGCTGTTAAATGTATCTTATCCTTTCGACTAGTAGGACAGCAATTGTTAGGCTTGATAAGATGATGGCTTCACCAAAAGACAGTTGTGCGAATTTTGGCTAAATTGAGAGAGATTCAAATTCCTAGGATGAGATCGTTAGGAAAGCTTAGGAATAGTTTCAACAATGATAATGCCATCGATTGTGAATAATGTCGTAAGTTAGAACTGTAATGTCAAATAACTAATCCTGCTGTATAACATTAATTGGCATCGAAACGCTCATATTACAGATATACGGATAAAAATAGTAAAATAATAATAAATTCTGTTTTTTTTTATATTTTATTGAAATTGATCAGTACTCTGAAGTACAATATTTAACAATTAGGAATTTATATTGTAACAAAAAATTTTTTTTTTTTAGTATAACGCAAACTGTGTAAATTAAATATAAAATTTTATATGAAAATACTTGTTATGCAAATCGCTATTTTTATAAAATATAATTATAGACAGCATTAAAACAATAAGAAAGAATAGAATGTTTTGAACTTTTAATTGTATATAAAGGTTGCCATTTAGGACAATGCGAAGAGCAACTGTATTGAAGAGGGCCAAGGTATTTTCCCGCCAGTGGCATATTCTGTAACAGCGGTCTGAGATTTTTTTGCGCAGTCTATTTAAAATATCAATTAAACTTTAAAAAACATAATTGGTAATTTTAAAAGATTTTCAGATTTCGAGGAAAGATTTAAAATGAGAAATCCAGCTTTAATTTAATAAAAAAAGTAAATAGTCACAAATCTGAAAAACCATTATATTCGGTGCTATTTTATTGTACATTACCAGAACAGATACTCTGTCAATAAAATGCTAATCTGAGTACAATATAACATTGTACCCAGATCGTTGAACGTTATATTTAACCATGTAATTAATAACTGGTTGATGGGCCTGAATGGCCGAGGGTTTAGTGCTCTGGCGCACGGTGCCACATGTTTGGAATTCGTGTCTCGGCGGTGCTATGGATGTTTGTAGTGGCTCGGAATCCACTTTAAGCCGTAGGTCCCAGTCTCATATGACTGCAGAAAAAAATATATTTTTCGAAGACGTTATTCCCCATTCGTGGTTCAGTGGTAACGTTCGCCGCTGGCGAGCATTAGGGCTGAGGTTCAATACACTGGTTCAATACATACTACTTTCAAAACAGTGGTGGTGGCACCCTCGATGAGCATTTGTGATGTACAGCATCTTGCCTCGATAGTTAAATTATGTGGTGGAACTTTTCCGGGTTTTCTCCCATACGATACGCAAATACATAGGCACTGTCCACCTTTTTCAGCGACACGAAGCCAAGTCAGACATCTACCTATGGGTGTTCCATCTGAACAGAAGCTGCCCCCTTTCCCTTCAACCATGAGTCCATATGAGTTCGTGGGCTTGGTCTAAATGTCTACCAAGTAGGATAATAAACAGCATCAACTACGGTTGACTATGGTCGAATCAACTATGGTTGACTCTGTCATATCAACCATATTATATATAACCATAATAACTGGGCCATAAAAGTGCCCAGCATTAGTAAATGTATAACAAGCCGATACTCTCCCTCAGCTTCTTGTAAAAGCTTTTGTATAACTATCTTGAAATGCTTCCGTCAGCTAATGCGTATTTTGGCAACTATTACACACCGAACGTGATTCATCAAAACACGGTCTCTAAATTCAATTAAAAAATCTCAAACCGATTAATCACTCCTTACAGCATTTAATATGAGCCAAATTACTTCACGAAAATCGTTACACCAGTGCGCCAATCTGTGTAGAGCATAATTTTTTATTTATCTTTAAAAGTGAAGAGCAGCCATAAAAATGACTGGTGCGCTAAAAGGAAGAAGGACCAGCAAATCACGAAAGTTTTTAAATTGTCCTCCATTTAACTGGAATCGTGGCACGGAAGGCTTGGACTGCTGCAAATTGACGTTCGTCCAAAAAGGCGCTTGCTTATCGTGGAAACTTTCTTCGCAGGCCACCTGAAAAGGTCGTTTATTCCAGCTGATATGGAGGGGGAAATTACACCACCATTTGAAGTACGTAGAAGGGTTTCCGAGTTCAAGATGATTCGGGTCTAGCAGGGTCATGACCTTGTTGAAGCTGTTTTTTAAGTTTATTAAAATTCTCGAAATGGTTTAAATGATTAAAAGTAGCTCTATTAGGCACAATTAAAATAATCGTCCATAATATTTATAAAAAATATGGAAATATATAAGACTCTAAATGAATTTTTTTCTTCTTAAAAATGAAATATTGTTAGAGAAAGAAAAAAGTAACTAGAAAAAAATGTTTACGTAAACAAAACGTTCAATAATTTCGGTTGTATAAAGGTTCATATAACACGAATAAATTTATAGCATTTCAATAGCTAAAGCACTAAAAGAACCAATATTTTATTTAAGTAAGTAAGGCAATATGGGGTCTGACGGCCGAGTCATTGGCGTTCGTTGCCACATTTTCGGGTTCGAGCCCGTACGGCGGCATGGATGTTTGTAGTGGTTCAGAATCTAATTTTAGCCGTATGTCCCAGTCTTATATGACTTTAGAGCGTCATGAATCCAAGTCAGACTTCTACATACAGATTCTCCATCACAACAAAAGCTGCCCTCTTTCCCTTCAACCTCGAGTCCATACGAGTTCGTGGGTTTGATCTAGATATCTACCAAGTGGGATACTACTACAACACCACACCACATCACTGCGTCTAGAACCAAGTTTGCTCCTTTACAGTTTCGGAATGATATAGGCGAGAAAAAGTCTAGTTGGGCTCTGTGGCGCTCTACGGTCACGAGGGACCTACGGCTTCCGAATCACTAAAAACATCCACGGCACCGCCGCTACTCGAACCCGAAACCTGTGTTATCGAGTACCAGAGCGCTAGCCATTCGGTCCCTACCAAGTGGGATAGGAAACAATAATAACAACATAACTGGTTGACTATGCCATATCAACCTATTATATATCACCATAATAACAGGGTCATAAAAGTGCCTGGCATTAGTAAAATGTATAACAAGTCCATACTCTCCCTCCAGTTTCTTATCTAAAAGCTTTTAAAGCTATCTTGAAATGCTTCCGTCAGCTAATGCGTATTTTGACAACTATTACACACCAAACGTGATTCATCAAAACACGCTCTCCAAATTCAATTAAAAAAATCTCAAACCGATTAATCATTCCGGTACAGCATTTAATATGAGTCAAATTACTTCACGAAAATCGTTACATTAGTGCGCCAATCTGCGTAGAGCATAATTTGTATTTATCTTTAAAAGTGAAGAGTAGCCATAAAAATGAGCGGTGCGCGCTAAAAGGAAGAAGGACCAGCAAATCACGAAAAGTTTTTAAATTGTCCTCCATTTAACTGGAATCGTGGCACGCAAGGGTTGGCAAACGCTACTGGCTGCAAATTGACGTTTTCCAAAAAGGCGCTTGCTTATCGTGGAAACTTTCTTCGCAGACCACCCGAAAAGGTCGTTTATTCCAGCTGATACGGAGGGGGAAATTACACCACCATTTGGAGTACGTAAAGGGTTTCCGAGTTCAAGATGATTCAGGCTTCGCAAAGTCATGACCTTGCAAAAGCTTTTTTTTAAAGTTTATTAAAATTTTTACTTTTGGATTTCGAAATGGCTTAAATGATTAAAAGTAGCCATAGCAGGCATAATTTAAAAAATCGTTTCTGAATATTCATAAAAATGTGGAAATATATAAGACTCTAAATGAAAATGTTTTTGCTTAAATTTAAATAATCAAATAAATATTATTAGAAAAAGGGGAAAAAAATGTTTAAGTAAACAAAATAATTAAATAACTTCAGTTGTACAACAACTTCGTAATGTAGTTATATAATATGAATAAATTTATAGCTATTCGATAGTTATTCTTTTATTGCTTTAAGAAACAAGGCAATACAGGGCCTGATGGCCGAATGACTAGCGCTCGGTACCACATGTTTCGGATTCGAGTCCCGGCAGTACCATGGATGTTTGTAGTGGTTCGGAATCCACTTTAAACAGTAGGTTCCGACTAATATGACTGTAGAATGTTGGGTATGGTGCTGACATCCCAACCCCGTAAAAAGGAAACATATCCTGTCTTGTAATCTGTCACCAGGGGGCTGTTGCACCAATAAAGAAGAATTAAAGCAACATACAAAACATTCCATGGTCAATTAGAACAATCTAACCAATTTATATAGTTTGCCGAAATTCGTGCAGACAAAGTGTAATAGTCAAAAAAGGGGTTCTCTTCTTGAAGCCTTTGAAGGTCTCGTATAGGCCGAGACGTTAAAATAATATAGGTAAAATATTCGCTTCCTTTTTACCTTCAACATTAGGAATCTCAGTTCTTTTGGTTATCAAGACATATGCTGTAGGTTCAATAGTTTTTGCGAGAATTCATTAAATATTTTATAAGGTTTACAAAAACATAACGCATTTTAAAATGCCACTCAATAAAGTAGTTGTGATCGTTGGCAGATAATGCACAATGGTGTGCAAGTTTATTTAAATCAAATATTTTGAAGAGAAACTTTTTCAATCAAAAGTATTAATAAATTGAAAACATTTATTAAACTAGTATAAATGCTATATATTCAAAACAATCATCAAGACTGGGAACTTATAAGTTCACAGACATTTTACATTTACTTTTCATTTATATGAAATAAATGAACTATATAAAAAATAATTTTTAGAAGATCAAAAAAATTTTTTTTTAAAATAGTGATACTAAAATACTATAAATTAGATACTAAAATTATTTAAATACTATAAATTAGAGTAACTTTGTATTAGATGTACTTTATATTAGAGTAGCATAGCTTAAAATAAAAATATATTGTGCCACACCAATTCTACCCTCTCTTTTTGTAGCTTAATGCTAAACTTATCAAATTACACAATTAACTAGATAAACGTTTCATAAATATTTATTTCGAGTAGTAAATACAACAGCAACAAAACTGCGCGAAACTGATAGAACTCCGAAGACGCAACCGAAATTTTGATTAAGCTAATGCTCCGAGTCACAAGGAATTTTATTCTATCACGTTTCTCCAACCAGATTACAAGGCGTTTCGGAAATGCCGGGAAATCAAAATTTCTGTGCAGCCTCGCACAAGTGTGATCTGGAACAGAAATAAGAGTGTCTCAGCTGGCCAGACGGAACAGAGAAGAAAAAAAAAATAACTCAAATAATGTTGTTGTTTTTTTTTCCCAATTCCTTCTTTTAGTTCACACTCTCCATATATATATCGTGTTCAAATTTTCAATCGTTCATAAAATACTTTTATTCTTCCACTCATATTCAAATACATTATTTTTGAACTTGTAGTGGATGACATTGGATGTTAATACAGTTTTTTTTTCCAAATATTAATTCAGTAATTAAATTTAATGAATTAATTTTAGTTTTAGATTCAAGTTGCATATATCTACCAATAGATGGCGCCAGATAAACTTAAAAAATGAATGAAAATTATTTATAAAGGACTTTTCTGCAATAGAGTGAAAAAAAGTAGGAATTGACTTTTTTTTATATTACTTGTTTTATAGCTTAATACTTATCAAATTACACAATTAAGGGGATAAACGTTTCATAAATATTTATTTCGAGTTCTAAGCACAAGAACAAGAACAACAACAACAACAACAACAACAACAAAACTGTGTGAAACTGATAGAACTCCGAAGACGCAACTGAAATTTTGATTAAGCTAATGCCCCGAGTCACAAGGAATTTTATTCTATCACGTTTCCCCGTTCGGAAATGCCCGGGAAATCAGAATTTTCGTATAGCCTCGCACAAGTGTGATCTGGAACAGAAATAAGAGCGTCTCAGCTGGCAAGACGGAACAGAGAGAAGAAAAAATAGCTCAAATAATGCTTTTTTTTTTTTTTTTTTACTTTCCATGATATCCGTTCCGTAATCTGATTTGAATTAAACAAAACACCTTCCGAAATAAGAAAAGAAATGAAGTTCCATTTATTGAATTAGGATTCCAAGTCGTTCCGACTGATCTGGCGTCGAGGTTATCGGAAAATTTCACTATCACGGCTTGGTTTTTTTTCTTTTCTTTTGCTATTCTTCTGGCACAATATTTGTTCTTTTAGAAGGAAGAGTAACTATTAGCTTTTCATTAGTGTTCTTTTCTTTTCTTTTGATAATAAAGGAGTTTGAACATGAGGGTCTCAGAGTTGATTGTTATCGGGGAAAATTTATATTTCGTTTAGGTATTAACAGTTATAAACGAGATGAACTTGCAGTTTATAAAAGGAAGATGAAAAAAGAATGAAACTGATTTTTTTTCAAAAAACTTGCTTCTGTTAATGATTTAAATTTTCTATTTTGAAATAAACAGGTTTGTCTCCTTTATATGGTATCTTAAATAACTTTCAGTAAACCTAGATTAGATTAAAATATTCCATATCGAAATAATATATGTTTAAGTATTAAATTTTTGATCGAGATGCTAGAAAAGTTTTTGAAGATATCTGGTGTCGTAATGTCTCGTGATAAATTACATGTAATAAATTAGATATTTTTCTGTTTAATAAGGGATTAATTTGACCTATCATTTATGAAAATTAACAATTGGGAAGGCTTCAGTCGAATTATTTTCTTAATTCTATTCTCCATACGTTATGATACTGCGTTAACGTTATACGGTTGAATAATAATTAAATAACGAATTAGCTTTATGTGATGAGCGTAAAAATCAGGGCTAGATTTGAGAATGTTTGTATCAGCACAAATATCAACTTGAAATGAAACTTTTCATTAGCATCTTAAACAATATTAAACATTTGTCATTAGTGTGTGTGTGCGTGTGTGTGTATGCCAAAATGACAAACACATGTTATTGCCACTTTAAAACACAATTTGAATTTCATAGTGTTGCAGAGTATTTCGAAATAAATATATATATAAGCAGGGTGTATAAAGATGCAAGAAACTTCATGAAAATTATAACAAAAAGCTTATATACATCAATATTAAACATCAATCAACATCAAACACATATCAACATCAATTTTTACAGACCTACATTTATTTTTGACAACACAGGAAAGAATATAATAGTAACATTACTGTCTAGATCTACATTCCTGTGGTGCCCCCTGGTAACGTCCTAGGCGGCTAAAAATCAACTACTATAGGCCTGCAACAACTCTCCAAGAGTGTTAATCTTCGTGGGGCTTCTCGTTGGCTATGTCTTACAATGGAATGCGGGCGGCCAGTCCAAATCTAAGAAAGTTGAGATTCAACATTTCCTTGACAGCTACGATATTGATATTTGCGTTGGGCTATGACTGTTTGGCGAACCATCAGCACGACATTGGTATTTTTTATAGCCCAAATCGCCCACTCTGTGGGAAAGACGAGATCATGGACTGACACCACAAAGCAGGATGATCGGCCTTTGCGTGGAGACTTCGAAGTGAAAAGATATTAGAGAGCTAGAACTTTGCTGATGAGACGTTGACTTTTGTCTTGTGTGTGTTTTACACTGTTTTGATCTCGTAAGAGTTTGCCATTTTCTCTTGCCATTGGAAATAATAATAATAATAATAATAATAATAATAAAATTAATAATAAACTTAAGGAAAACTGGCAGTGCTTTTCTCAAAGCCGATGGAAGTTTCTAATTGCATTGAAAAATTATAGACGAAACAGTTTTTTAAAAAAATTTTCAGTAGACATACAAAGTTTTCTCCATAGTTAAGTCAAAAACGTAACCAAACAATAAATAAACCAAAATAGTTGATACCTCAATTAACTAAAACATAAACTATCATGCTAAATAAAACATGTCTGCATATTATTATCAAAATTAAAATTATTTAATTAAAATTACAAATTGGATGCATATGACTCTTAAAATTACTCGATTACTTTCAAATCGTAAATCAAAATAAAATATTTTTTAAAGCCAACTTAATAAAACCAACAGAAATTTATTTTAATGCCGTTTCGCATTAGTAAAGTTTTTCATATTACTGATGAGAAACGGAATTAATTTGATCATTTATTTTCTATTCGGTAAAGAAGTTACATTATTCTTGTTAATTATTGTCACACTCAAATTAAATGGAATGATTCAAGTTATAGAAATAATCAACAGAATATTTTAATTTTTGAAAACTCTCCCCACCTACTATTTATATATTGCTAAAATAAAATAAATAAAATGCAAAAAAAAAAAAAAAAAAAATTTTAAAATATTTAATAATTGAAATTATCGACGACAGCGCAACTGATTTTTTTTATTTCGAAGTGGAAGGGGAAGGGGGGGGGAGGGGGGGAAGTGGGAGGTAGTAAGAGACGCAAATGTTAAAAATTATTAGAAAGATAATTTCAGTTGCAAATGACCTACTGCGCATGATATGTACTTCACGATTTTTTTATATATCTCATAGAGAGTTTTAGTAACACAACCCGAAATTATTATTATAATAAAGAGTGCAAAATTAAATCAAAGGTTTTTAAAAATATATCGGGTATTAAAAAAAAAATTTAAAACTTGATAAATTTTAAAAGACCAAATACAAGAAATAAATGAATTGAAAAAACAATTAAAAATATAAAATATTTTGCATTTCAACTTAAGAATATTTTTCTATAATAAAATAAGCAACAAAAAAATGATTTCATAAGCACATTTTTAATAATACAAGTTTTAAATGGATAAACTAATTCTATCCAACATCTTTTAAATTGGAATAAAAGTTCGAAGAATAAAAAAATACAGAATGCAAGAAGTTTTTAAAAAAATATTAAATTATCGATGCATTTTTACAGTACAAAACTTATTTTATTTTATCTTATCTTTTATGGATCTTATATTTTCGATATATTTATTTATTTTCTTCTCATGAACTGCATTTCAAGTAAGATATTAATGTTTTCCTTACATTTATATATTTACGAAATTAAATTAATAAAAATTTAATAAATATAAAATTTTTAATAACTAAAATTGTAATTTTATTCTTCTAACAATATATTTTTTTGTTAGATAATTGAAATAATTAGTTACGTCTTCAGTAGAAAATAAGAAAAAGTCAATTTTTTTTTAAAATTATCATTTATATTCCTTTTTATAACTGCTAACATTAATTTAGATAATGATTTTGAAGGCTTTTAGAATTGCACCAAATAATTTTAAATCAGTGTACAAATTTTTATCCATATATTATTAATTTATATATACAAAATGATTAAAAAAATCGGTTAAAAAATAAGATATCCAATCAAGAAATATGTTTACATCTTAAAATCGAAGTTAATTTATGAGTAATTTCAATTATATTTTTTAAAAGAAAACTATACACATTAGTGAACTAATAATAAATTTTTAATCTAAGTTAAATATATATAAAAATATGTTTACTTTTCCATGAATTTTACGATCAAAAGCTTTCACTCAATTTCACTCTCATCGACTTTGGAAAACAAATATTAAACATAAATAGAATTTTACTGTATGAACTTCATTTACTACTTTGACAAACATACCATAAAAAAAAAGACTAGACATTAACTTTGTAGGGAAGGGAATTAACAAAAAGTTAAAATGTCAACGAAAAAAAAAAAAAATTCCCTTGAGTGTTTAGTCCCTTTATAAATATTTATAGTAGGCAATTGCTTTCACTTGAAAAAACATCTCTTTAATAGCAAGAGAGAGCTTTTCATATATTAATCATTTTGAGTCTGGTTTGTTATTTTTCTACTCAAAGAAAATTAAGCCATACACTTTGACGTTTATTTTAAAGCATTGCTTCATTGTACATTGTACAGAATGCGACTCACCAATTGCCTTTCTTATAGACCACTTCACCATGTATATTTAGAAAAATATACTTTTTAAGAGAATTTTTATGATTTTGATGTAAAATTAAAACAGGAAACCCAATCCATCTGCAGTTTAATGAAAAAGTAATCATTTAGGTAATACAAGAATATTTGGTTTTAATATTTCCAATTTTATTGCAAACTAGGTGACTGTAGATCAGTAGACATCTTTTTCAATAGCTTGCTAGTCTGGATGAAGAATTCCAGTTTGCTTAATTTTTGTTTTTACGTTTACGTTATTTATACGCTGAAATAATCACACAAGCCGTTGTTACTAAATAATGCATTAAAATACACAAACCTCAACACATATTTGCAAACTAAACGTTTTAGCATGAATATAGGGAAAACGTCAATAAACAAAAATCATTGATTCTTCACTTTTACGATTCGTTACCGGCAAAAGAACCAAATACAAAATGCCATAGAAAATTAATGTAATATCACATGTTCAATTCTTCAAAGAAAAAAATTTACATATGTTAGGTATAGGATTGCAATCTATTACATTAAAAATTATGCAATGTTTTGTATTATATTAGACTAAGCTTATTATTGTAATAGACCAGTGGAGCTCAAACTTTGGTTTTTTTTTCCTTACCTTCATCGTTCTTTTATACAATTTATTATCATGGCAGATTTAACGTTTTTTTTTGTTGTTTTTTTACACTAGAAAAAAACATTTCTAAACATAAAATTGAACCTATTCAAAGCATTATTGTAACAAAATAAGTAGTATTTGAATGTCATTGGAAAATCCGTGTGCACAAGAAGGACATTTAATTACAATGAACTAGGTAGCCAATTTTTAAAAATTGTTTTTAAGTACAATGTCAAAAGGTTTTCTCCAAACAAAACATAATAACTATTAAAAAATAAATATTTGAAAGCTATTCTTGCAACTATTTTTTATCAGATTGATCCGCAGTTAGTTAGTAGCTTCATGTTACAGAAAGTCTCCCACGTTTGTAGCTGAGCTGTGTGCTTTCCACCAAAACAGGTTACTGTTTGTCGAGTAAATGAAAAGAGTTGAAGAGTTTGAAAGCAAAAATTCACGCTTTCAAACTCTTCAATTTAAAACTAATGAATAATGTTATTATCCTCTAATCTCATGGTAAAAATTCACTCAAATTTGAGTTTCTGAACAGAGTTTTAAGTGCGATTAATTGGCAAGAATAAGAAGATACTTTTATATTTCCTGTTTTGCAACTTTAAATTTAACAAAGGCAATATATTAAACCTTCAGATTTTCGTGGTATACAAATATATAATAAAATATTTATAACTATATATTGCATTTTTAATATGTTTATAGACAAGCTTTAATGCTCTATATAAAAATTAAGAATTGGATGTTTTCTAAAACAAATTTTACAACGGCAAATAAAATCAATAAATGCAAAAGATATAATTGAATTATTAATAATTATTGTACTATTTTATAGGCCGGACTTTCTTTCCCATTGCATATCAGAACATAATTTTAAGAGTGTATTTAACAACAAAGTTTTAAGTGCAGAACATATTTTGTTCAATTTTTTTTTTTGAAAGTATCTTGTCGAATTTCCCATTTATAACTTTGCAATTAACAAAAACATCATGACATTAAAAGATATAAATGACATTTGAACATAGAGGAAATTCCTTTGAATGCTTATAATTTCATTTTTGGTTAAGAAATGATGTCTAAAATAGGATGTAAATTTGAATTTTTATTATGAAAAATGTGTATGTATTATAGAAGAGAAAATAGATTCTTTATAATCCAGTTTAAAAAATAACAATATAATAATAATATAACAATATAATAACAGGGGTGTACAGATTTGCGTAGTGTCATGGCCCTCTTATACAAACAGCATAACAGTGACTTGACCGCTAGCCTCACACATAAATAAAAAAAATCGGGATTATCCAACACATTTCTGTTCTTTATATATGACTTAAAAAAAAAGAATATAATTTAATAAAAGTAGTAAAAGAAATTGCTGTGTAATATTACATTAATAAATTTTTAAATATTTGATTGTATTTTTAAAAAACCAAGACTAAAAGTGATGAATCAAAGGGTTTACATTCATGCCCAAAAATGTTCATAAATATATGTTCATACAAACAGGTAGTGCATTTTAATGTTTGAATTAAAAGCAATCACCCACATCCCACCCACGCTATTTCAAAACAATAAATATCTCTGAAAAAATACATAGATAGGGATCTTGCATCTAGGCTAACACGTTTGTGATAAAGGTTTCGATTCTTTTTTTTTTTTTTTACATAGTAAACTAAACTGTGTAAAACGCCTTTCTAAAATTTGAATGTTTCCTTTTTTTTTTATTAAACAAAAATTGAATCTTATTACTCGTTTTAATCTTTTATCAAAATTTGAAAGTCTTATGAAAAAAAAAATACCTATTACATGATTTCTTAAAATAAAACTGAAATCTGATGCATTAAAGGAATAAATTCACCACCAGATTTTTATTACGCGAAGAAACACGAAGATGGCTGATTCAATTGAATAAAGTTCCAATTAATAAAGAGAGCGTTTCTAGAAAACTTCCGATTGTGGCGACCTTCGCAGGCAATTAATGGCGAGATTAGGAGGAAAACCGCCAACACAAAGATACAAATGTTGATCGTTTCCGTCAGCGATAGAGAATAATAAATAAATAAATAAAAACTTCGAGGAAATGTAAAAGAAAGAAAAAAAAAATATCCTTTTAAACATCTCAGGGAAGTCGGATCTTTCGGGAAAGCATTGCAGACAGATTTGGTATTTTATGACAGACTGCACGTGTTATACGAATAATTGTTTTTTTTTTTTATATTAATACTACTGGAAAGCTACACGTATCAAACAACACTTTCACTAATTTGGTTGATAAGATTTGTAAATAAATCTATTTGAGGCAAATAATTCTAATATGTAACTTATCAATACATAGTATTTCCGAAAATTATCTTTAGGGAATAAATTTTTTTTTTGCAGTAATCATTTTAATCTTGATTTAGATATAAACAAAAAGTAAGCCCACCCTATAAAAAAAGTTGTTGAATATGTCTGTTTTTGACTTTTAGTATCACTACTAAGGACAATATTATGAGAAATTAAATTATTTTTAGCATAAAAGTTGAGATGCTAGGAAACTATATTTGAAAACAGAAAAATACTTAAAATTTTTCTTTTTTTTTTTACTTCATATTCAATCCTTTCAGAGAAAATAGAACGCCAAATACTTAAATGAGTATTTTTTCAAGTATCAATTTAGCAAAATAAATTAGGAATAAAAGCAATTTAAAATGGCATTTTCGTTGTGATTTATATTTCAAATATTACGTGCAACATATGTAAAAGTAATTGGGCGGTCTGGTGACCAATTGGCTCTGGCCTTTGGTACCACTGGTTTCATGTTCGAATCCTGGCTGTGAAATGGTGGTCACAGCCAGGACAGCAGCCGTCCCGGACACCGTCACAGCCGGTTAGTGGCACGGAATCCACTTTAAACCGTAGGTACCGGTCTAATTAGCTTAAAGTGTGCAAACAATGACCGTATAACGACAAACCAGAAAAGTAATTGAAAACTAAAATACCACCATTGACTTATCTCTACAACAAGCAAATCAAAACCAATTGCTGAAAACACCCCTATATTCCATGGATCCAAGAAAGGAACACCCCCCCATAAATAGCTGTTCACAGGAAATTACTTTCCCCGGATAGGAGGAAAAAGTTTTTGTTCTTCCTCAGCTTTGAGCAAACATTTCTTGTTGTTACACAAGCTTTTCCAGCAGTTTAGATGGACAATGTGTCGTTCACCATGTCTGAACAATAATTCTAATCTTATTTTTTTTTTTTATTACACTTTCAGTGCCCATATGACAAGAACTCAAAAGTTTTTAACATAGATCTCACAAATATCGAATTCTCTCTCTCTCTATATATATATACAATTTTTCTAAGTTGACATATTATTTAGGTTTGCCGCTCTACGGTCATTTTATGCCCACTTTAGACTAATTAGACCGGGCCCTACAGTTTAAATTGAATTCGATTTCGAACCTAACAAACATTAAAGGGTACATTAATGTTTGAAATTTTCCGAACACTAGTAAACATTAGGGTACCAAGGGCCAGAGCGTTAGCCAATTGGCCATCAGGCCGCATATTATTTAAAGGTTGTAAATTAAAGAGCATAGTTGAGGAGTAAAGTTAAGTGTCTAATTATTGAGAAACCATCATCTAATGCCTTAGTCGTGGGTAAATGATAATAATAGTAGTAAAAAAAACAATACTTTTATTTTGTTAAATGTATTTTAATGTAATTGGTAACTTAGAAATTTCATATTAGTAAAAGTACTTTAAAAGATCTGTAGCCTTAAAATTGAAATAAAGATAAACGAAAAGAAAAAAATGAAGAGTCATCTTTCATTTCTTAAGTTCTGCAATTAAGACAGCGTTAACTGTACAAATTTCATCTTCAATAAGATATTGATACATACATTTTATCTGAAAATTCGAATTTTTAATATTTTACTCTTATTAGCTATTGCAGTTATCATTTACGTAAATTATAATGCAATATGAATTAGAGAATCTTAACAATTATAATTTTGTGAATCACACCCCCACATCCACCCACACTATATATATATATTGCCAAGACAAGTGAGGGTGAGGGAAAATAGCAGAATAGAGGGGACCTCTGCCCTATTGGAATCCATCAATTCTTGTAGCTTCAGGATCGGTTTATGAAGCAAATCAAAAGCAAGTGGCGAAAGAGACCGATGGATCCGGAAGACGCAGCGGGCGTTCGATTAATATGCTCTGTCACGAAGAGCTTTTCACAGAAATTACTTTCCCGGAAGAGAGCTCTCTCGCAGATCTTATTCCCCCAGTTTTAAATGAAGTTTCGCACAGGGGCACGGAAAATCGATCATTTTGGAAAAGTAAAAGTGCGAAATGAAAAAAAATTAAAATAAAATAAAAGAAACTGAATTTCGTTTAAATTTCCATACACCGCGTGTGAACCATTATGATTTCTTAATTTTAATAAAGTGTCAAATGCTATTTATAGTTTGATTAAAAGAAGCATCATTAAATTTCTACTATTAGTTCCCACTCTCCCTATATATATATATATATATATATATATATATATCTTGTTCAAATTTTCAAACGTTCATGAAATAGTTTTTATTCATCCACTCAAGTTCAAATACAATCTTTTGAACTTTGCAGTGGAAGACCTGATGTTAATACAGTTTTTCAAATATTAATTCAGTAATTAAATTTAATGAATTAATTTTAGTTTTACATTTAAGTTGCATATATCTACCAATAGAGGGCGCCAGATAAACTTAAAAAAAATGAATGAAAATTATTTATAAAGGACTTTCTGCAATAGAATGAAAGAAAAAGTAGAAATTGACTTAATTTTTTTTTTTTTAATATTACTGTTTTTATTATGTGTGAACATATGTCCTGGTTAGGCGGTCCGTGACGTTATCCGAAAATGAAGGTCAAGCAAATAAACTCCATTGCAAATTTTGGCGGAAAATGGTACTTTGGGCCCCTTAACCCTTGAAATGATTCATGAATAACGTTAGTGTTAAGGAATTTTCTGGAGAAATTGGCTTGTGCTTGAAGTGTTTTTGTAGTATGGTTTGAATCACTTTTTCACGTTTTGGTGGGGATTTTAAAAACATTAGTATTTCCGATGGCTATAAGTACTCGTAGATGAGACTTCCGATGGCTATAAGTACTTAGAATTTTCAAACTTTGATTTATTATTTTGGGTATAGTATGTGATAACGTTTCTTGTAGAATTTGGAATACTTCATTCTTTATTTATGACTAGAATCTTCAAACTTTGATATATTCTTTTCGCAACGTTTGACGTTATATGGCAGCGTTTCTTGTAGAATTGGGTATACTTCATTTATTCCCAGAATTTTCAAACATTTATATATTCTTTTGGGTATTGAATGTTATATTGTTTCTTGTAGAATTGGGAATACTTCATTTTTCATTTACGACGACATTTATCTTACTTTTGTATATTCTTGACTCTTGAACAATTCATTCTTCCTGAAGTTTCTTGATCTATTCAACATTGCTATATTCATGTGGCTATTGAATTTGGCCATTCTTGTAGTATTTTTAAACAATTGCTTCATGTATCTCGTGCATTATTAAACATTGGCATATTCTGAGTTAATTCATCTGCTCTCGAATGTTCGCACATGATAAGTTGAAATTTTCCGAGCAGATTTCAGCATTTTTTTATACTTTTAACTATTGTCGACTGTTGAATCTGTTGTTCGAATTTAAATTGAATTTTCTTTCATCTTACTTTTGAAGAGAGAAAATTTTATTTTTCTACAGAGGCAGGTGAGACCGGTTCATCGTACGATCTACACAGTTCTCTAACTCGGGGTCACGTGAGAGATGGCTGCATTGTAGCTTTCTTCCACTTCCAAGGTTACTCTACTTGAAATGCGTTTATTGCCGATCTCACTGTGTTTTTTTTTACAGTTCCCATAGCTTCCTTTTTTCAATCGACCTGAATTTTGTTGTCTGTCCCTGCATTTTTCTACGACTATTTGCACAATTTTAAACATCATGTATATTTTCACTATAATTCACGTTTTTTTTTTTTTTATTTTAAAGTAAACGGAATTTGCTTTTAAAATACAAATTTATACTGATCTTCACAATTTTCAGGGTTTTTTTTTATCCTTTTCTAGAGACATTTCATTTTACATATTTAAATCTGATATTATTTCTTTACTTTCTGTCCTTGCATTTTTATAAGAATATTTTCACGCTTTTAAACATGTGTACAATATCGTATGTTTTTCATTACAATTGGCCCGCTTTTTTTTTTTCTTTCTTTGAAAGCAAACGGAATTTACTTCTAAAATACAAATTTATATTTTCTCTTCACAACTTTCATTTTTTTCCCTTTCTATAGATATATTTTCTTTAATTTCATACATTTAAATCATAATATTTTGTTTATCATTTACTTCTTTAAGTCTCATGTTGTGTTTTTGTAAGGTGCAGGAGAAGATACAGGTTTGAACTGAAAACTTTTGCTATTTGCCTCATACTCGTTTTTGGTGAAGGTCAGAATTTCCTTTGCTACAACAATGCTTTACAGATGATAAAAAGACAATCAGAATTTTTTTTTTATTGTAACATGAACTGATAAACTGAATTAAGTAGCTAAAATTTCAGTATCGATGTTTAGATATCTTCGAATATGTATAAAAATTGTATTTATAATTACTATTAAAATGAATTTGTATAATTCTATTAACAAATATTATATTATATTGGTCATTTTGTGGTCACATTATTACTATTAATAATAAGTGCTAATATTACTTATTATTAATAGTAATAAATACTTCAATAATATATGTTATTATAACCGGGACCTACAATTTAATGTGGATTCCAAACCACTAGTCACTTGGCCACCAGGCCGCTGCTCTAACAGGAGGATTGTTCTCAAATTGAACACATGAAAATATTATTGCGCAATTTATTTATAACAAAACATAAAGCATATATATTAATGTTAAAATAGAAGGATCTATTTGTAATTAATTTTGAAAATTGGACTTTTTCAAAAAACATTAGGGACTAGGGTTAGGTGATAAAGGTTAATTGAGGATCTCAGTTTAAGTCTAAATACAAAGGAGCTACTAGATTTAACGAATAAAAGGCATGTCTGAATTTCGCATAAATATGCATAAAGCGGTAGTATTAAAACTGGTTAAAATTTAAAACAAAAAATAATTATATTAAACTAATACTATGAGTATAGGGATTTTAATAGTACAGTGCTTGTTAAAAAGAGGAAAACTATTTTATTATTTAATAGAGGGCCATTTCGTGTAAACTGTTACAAATGTAGAAAAATATTCTAACTTGAAATTTAAAAAAAATATCAAAATATTTATCAATTTTTATTTTAAAAATTAAAAATTAAAAAAAAAAAAAAAAACTAAAAGCGGATGAACTGTAAAGGCATAAAAAGTATTCACACACATGAAAAATGTAGATTTGGCGAGATTACCGTCCCTTTTTCATTTTTAAAAATATTCAAATTACTTTAGATCCTTTCATGCATGTGTGCTGAAATAAAAATTCGATTGTAAATTTATGTTTTGACGTGTAACTTTTTAAAAATCGGGAGAGAATTTTCGTAGACTTCTGTTTCTGAAAGGGATTTTTCACAACTTTGTAAAGAAGGTAAAATATTAAATAGAATTCTAATTTTTGATTGGTAGATCTTGTTCCATCATACAGTCACTAGTTAAAAGATTTGAATCTCCTTCGACTTATAATATATTAAATGTTTATCAATTGTTAAAAAAAAACCCATCGCGGATTAGTGCTTCTAAAATTGCAGTTATTCTTCAAAAGATAACCTTTCTTTGTTTAAAAATTTTACTTTGAAGATTTGAATTTTTTTAAATACAAATAAAGATGTATGAATACTTTCTACACTCACTATATTTTATGAATCTCCAAAAGAGGAACGAAAAAACAAATTTATACCATTTTTTAAGCGATAAATTCAGTTAATATAGAAAATAATGAATAAAACTAATCATTTTTATTTGGTTATAGGCAATTAGTTTTTAATCAAGTTGATAAGTACAAAAAACAAACACCCTACAGTGACTAGCTGGTGTTGGCCGCATTTAAAATCCTACAAAAAATTCTAGGTACACTATATAAATTTACTTTTAAAACACTCATAAATATGACGTTGAAAATTGCAACATTTTCAAAGCTTTTTAGATATTGACATGAATTCGTCTATTAAAAAGAAGTCACATATTTCAATAGGCAATTCCTAATGTTTAATCCTCAATCGACGATCCCAGTGTATATATAACCATTAGTTCTTATTCTTCAATTAATGTTAGACGATCAACTCCACAAAGTATTAATTACGAATGGCGGAGTCTGAAAAGCTTTAATGGAATTTTTTTAGCATTGAAAATTACATAGACTCTAATGTAATAACATGGTACTAGTAGACAACCATGGAAGTTACTGCTTCTAGTTTCTCGAAAAACATTCTTTGGTGCATTATCGCTGTTTGGCACTTTTATGGGAATAAAAGAAGAAAAAAAAGCAATCAGAAAGGATAATTGTTTATAATGAAAGCTGTCTTT
Source organism: Caerostris extrusa (assembly GCA_021605095.1). Lineage (NCBI taxonomy): Eukaryota > Metazoa > Arthropoda > Arachnida > Araneae > Araneidae > Caerostris > Caerostris extrusa. The sequence goes on from BPLR01013521.1 coordinate 29,345, forward strand.
TAAATGGGAAAACTAACAAGATAAAGAGTGATAATATTTATTTTTATATCCGGACATATATTTATCTACCACAAGTTGGATCTAGAAATCTTCAAAGCCCATACTTATGAGAACTACTGATTTAAACCTCCGCCCTAATGCTCTAATTAGTCTAATGGCTAGTCTAATTAGCCCACAGTGCTGCTCCAAAATAACTGTAGAGCGGCAAACAAAACGTTTTTATAAAAAAAAATATGTAAATCATATGACATTACAAAAAAAAAAAATTAGATTTTTATAGTAAAATGACAAATTTATTTTAAAATTTGAAAAATGCTGTTTAAGAAAGTCAAAAAGTTTAAAGTTTGTTTAGTTAAAGTTTTATCAAAGTTAATTTAACAATAAAAATAATTAATAATAGGATAAATAAATAGTTTATTTCTTTTTAAAATATTTCTTAACTTTGAAACAACTCTTAATCTGAAAAAAAAAAAAAAAAAACTTGCTGTTGTTGTCATCATCGTCGTCGTCGTATCTCGTGGAAGGAGGAAAGTGGGATGCAGCTTCTGTTTTTGATGGGGCATGTAGGAAGAAAGTCGACTTCTGCTCCGTGTCTGGCGCTGAAGAAGGAGGGCAGAGACTTCCGGGAGGACTTTATAAGGGAAATACCCTGCATTTGCGTATCGTATGGGAGAAAATCCATAAAACTCCCACCAGATAGTCCGACTAACGATGCAAGATGCTGAACATCACAAACACCATCGAGCTCCTCGTTTTTTGAAACCGTGCCTACAACAAAGCAGCCAATGGATTGAACTCCGCCTTGATGCTCTAATTAGTCTAATAGCTAGTCTAATTAGACACAAAATAACCGTAGAGCGACAAACCACACCTAAACCTAGTCCTAATGCTTACCAGCGGCGCACGTTTCCACTGAGCCACGAATCATGAAAAAAAAAAATTAATATCCTATCTAATAGAATAAAAATATGAAACTAAAAATAATCAATCTGACGAATCAATTAAAATGTGTTAGAATGTATCAGCAAAAAGCTACCTACGATCAATTGTGAAAAATCAAAATTGCCAGCACAAAATCAAGATGACATCTTCAAGGTCGCAGTACGAAACAATAGTTCAAAACCAGAAAGAAAGATAAGAAAATATCACATTATCACAGAGACGGCGAGAGAATAAAAATAAACCAACCATTAAGATGACTGCGATGGAAGAAAAAAAGCAGAAGATCTGTAATTAAATGCTACAAAGGAACTGAAATTGCATCTCTCGCGGACGAGTGGAGTTGAGATGTGGAATTTTATTTGTCGCCTATCATTTACCGGGCATTCACACAACCATCTGATCTGAGATGTCGCAGACGATTTCGCTTTTCCTGGATATCCCTTACTTCGTTCGTTCGTTCGTTCGTTCGAAATAGGATTAGTAAAAGCATCCGATGTTCTATTCTTGAATTTTTTTTCCATTTGAATAAAATGGCGGGGATCTATGAATAACGAAATTGTCTACGCAATTTCAGGAACGATGAATAGTTATTAGATTGCTCTTTGATTCTTTTCAAGTTCAATGTTTGGCCACACAGATGTAATGGTGGTTCAAGGATTAATATATTTTTTTTATAACCGAAAAACTAAAAGAGACCCATTTTTCAATTCCCTCTATAAACTCACACTCTCCCTATATATATCTTGTTCAAATTTTCAATCGTTCATAAATACTTTTTATTCATTCACTCACATTCAAATACATTTTTTAAAAACTTGTAGTGGATGATACTTGATATTAGCACAGATTTTTTTCAAATATTAATTCATTAATTATAGTTTTTTTAGATTTAAGTTGCATGTATCTACCAATAGATGGCGCCAGATGTAAGAGGAAAAAGTTCAAACTTTATTTGTAAAGGACTTTTCTACAGTATAGTGAAAAAAAGTAGGAAATGACTTTTAAAAAGTCTTTTTTTTTATATTACTTGTTTTCTATTTAATCGGTTGTACTTTTATCGTACATAAAATCACGGACAATTTTCCTTTTTCTTCCTACATAATGAAAATGGATATACATAAAATTAATGATACGAATAAAATAAGTTAATAAAAAATCTTACGCAATAAAAATTAATGATACAAATAAAATAAAATTAATAATCTTTTTCAATAAAAATTATTCGATTATAAATAGAATTAATAACAATAGATAACGTGTTATTTAAATGACAGTAATTAATATGATAATGACTAATAAGTTAAACAATGAAAATTGCCCCAAAGTTCACTCACGTACATAAAACATTTGTGAGTTTTTTAAATACGATACAGTAGTTTTCGAAAAGTTGTCTTATTTCTGTTTAAATTAAATAAAATAAATTTAACGCTGATCTCATAAATTTAAAATTCACAAATTTCTTTCTTTTTGCAGAAAAAAAAAAAAGGGGATTACTGTCACAGTGGCACTTTGAAAACAAGTTTAAGTTTTTATAATTACGACTGGAAATCGTTTAATTTATTCCGATGAATTAAAGATGAATGAAATAGATTTTTTTTTTAACGTATAATTATTTATAACTCTTCGTAAAATAATACGGTGTTTTTACTCAATCAAAGCATTTATCACGTAAATTTAAGCTTAATTTATAAACGTTAATTAAATTTTCATTTGTTTCATATTTTGCTACTCTCATAATTAAATTTTCCTTAATCATATCACTTAAAGGAAAGAAAATAATTTTTGAGGAGGATTTCAAAGTGAATGATTGTTATAATCATAACTGCTTTTCATTACATGTGGTGTTGTAGAAAACTAGGAAAACTCCAATAAACTAATCCGATAGGATGCGAGACCAAGCCTCGTTTTGAATAGTTGTAGGTTTGGTGTCGCTCTACGGTCATTTAATGCAAGTTTCAGGCTAATCAGGACCGGGGACTACTGTTTAACCTGGATTCGAACAACTCACAAACATACATGCCACCGCCAGGATTCGAAACTGAAAAGCCTGCGGTACCAAAGGCCAGAGCTCTAACCAATTGGTCACCAGACAGCATATTATTTAAGGGGTTGTAATTAAAGAGCATATTATAGGAAGGTTAAATGTCAAATTATTAAGAAACCATCGCCTAACGCCTTAGTAGTGGATATAAATTACATTTAACAAAATAAAGTTATGTAATTGGATATTTTAATATGAGAAAAATATAATTATGACAGCATTATTTATATAAATATCATCTTCGATAAGATAGCAAGACATACATGTTATATGATTCAAAAACCGAATTTTTAATATCATTTTACTCTCTTTATTCACTGCAGGATTCGAAACATTAACAAACATCCATGCCGCCGCCAGGATTTTGAAACTAAAACTTTTGATACCCAAGGCCAGAGAACTAGCTAATTGGCCACCAGGCAGCTTTCTATAGATTGTGAAAAATCATGGCTAAATTTATTTCAAAACGAGCTAGCATGAAGCGACAATGGGCAAAAATGGACATTTTTCGTTTTTAGCATTTGACACTTATTAAAAGTAAACAAAAATGCATTATGTAAATTAATCTCTTAGAATAATATAAAATTAAATATATTTTTAGTTAACCCCTATTATACACCCTTTAACCTGGATTAATAAATCAAACTACACTATCGATTTGTTCGAAGAATAAAATTTTCCAGTAGTCATTAATTAACGTAATAAACGCTGAAAGTTGTTTCCTCAATTAATTTAATTGCGAATCAATTATTAATTGTACTAATGTTCCAAACGAATAATTAATGGAATCACCAGAGAAATATCTAATTTTCGATAATTCGATGCAATAGACTGTTGCATAGAAAAAGAAATAAAGATTAAAAAATATAAGAGAGAAAAATAATAAATGCATATTAACTTGATTTTAAATTGAAAAGGTTGTCATTTCTATTATTCAGAACGCCCAGTCACACCGAAATTTTGGTTTCGCTCTTTTAATGCTATTTATAATAGTGAACTAATCTGTTCTTTGATGCTGTCAGATGGCTCCATGGGTGACTTCACTTTTTTTTCTTTCAAATAAAAACCTAATGATAATCTGCGCAACTAGAGGGCACGATAATGCTTAGGTTTAACCTTCTAGCATCCATTGCAGTCGTTGCTTTCCGTTTCGAAGAGACTTTATGGCGATTGTGACAATATTTGTATAAAGTCTCGGCATCGACAATCATCTCCTTATGGGAGTTTTACCCGCTCACCAATGTTCAGCAAATAATACACAAATAAGAATTTGAGTAAATACAACCAGAATATGTTGTTTCTGAAAGCCAGACACATTGAAGTGGAATATACGGCAAAGTCAGGTTTTGCAAAATATATTGTCAGATGTAGCAAATTCAAAATTAAACAAACATCGGCACCACCATATTATATTGGACCCAATACACGAGGGAAATCTATCTTGGATAAACTCCCCCATAACAGATGATGATCTGAGAATTTACACCTTTTTTTTTTTTTTTAAGCCCGAAGCAGCATTATTACGATCTACAGATTTATCGTGCCCATTCTCGAAAGACAGATTTTCAAAGGATATATATTATATCTATAAAAATATCATTTCTAAAGGCTCAATATTCAAAATCCAGAAAGTCGCTTGAGGAAATTCGTTTTAAATATGGTTTCCTAAATGTAACAGTCTTACCATAGTACACCTGAGTAACGCTGATTCTTCTGTCGAAGAATGTCATTCCAATGATAAATGAACTTAGTCAACACGCTTACATCAAAATATTTAAAATTTAGCGCATTTTAAATTATTTTCTCTTTAATTAATATTATTCAGTTTCCAGTTGTTGAAACCAACTGTTTAAAAAAAAGCATTAATTAATTAATTTGTTTTCCTTTTATTCATTTATTCTAATTACCAACCTCATTATAAAATGTGTTCATTTTTTATTCAAATAACTAAAATTCATAATCGTCTTAAACATAAATGTTGTATTATTCAAATGAAAAAAACAAACTTCCTGTCTGTGGATATGAAACCCCAATTTAAATTGCTGTTAATTATAATTAAATAAAAATGCCAGATAAAAAAATCATAAAGATTAAAAAGCAAGTATTACAATATGCGTTTTTTAAAAATGGTACGAACATTAAATAAAATCATTTTGCAAATGAATTCCGAATTTTTCAGACAAAGAAAGTTGAAATTCTCGTTGTCGTAAGATAATGGTTTTTAAAAATAAAATTGTCTCAAGACAGCGACTAATAAAGGAGGTGTTAGTCATCTGAAGAACACACGTTTTGAAATACACGGACATGTATTCGACATTGTTTCCCTCATATCTGAAAACCCATATTTAAATAAGCTGCTCCTGTTGAACATTTTATTTATTTTTATTTTTTTGGCTAGAGTTTTTATTCAATTTTTATTTAACATTTTTTTATATAGTTTTTCAGAAAAATAGAATACAGGGAAGTATGATATGTACTTTATAGGAAATATGGTATATCTATCGGAAGCTTATATACATTACGCTTTATTATATTATTCATCTGTTAATATATACCTCTATTGAGGCTTTATTTTTTTTCGAAAAACAATGAATATAATTTCGCATTGATATAACGTAATTAGAAAAGTTCAGTGCCACTTGGGGGTGCACTATGGAGTTACACTACAGCATAAAGAAATGTAGCATAGCTGATGGGTGAGGGCACATCAAGAGGAGAAGGGTGATATTTATCGGAAGGAAATTCAATAACTAATTAGGACCATTTGAATTCGTGAGTTGTAGAATGAAGGAAAACCCCAACTAGGTAGTTTTACCGTCGATACGAGATACCGCATCACAATCATGAATGCCCTATACTTCTCATTCGTGTCTGTAGAGCATAACGCCAATAGAAATAAAACCTTTGTTAATTAGTGCCGATTATAAAAAAAATTTTTTAAACAATAATCGGTTCGAAGCTCCTACTTACGTAATTTATAAAAAGATTTTTATAATGTCTGTATATTTGTCATTATGTAATTTTAATTGAGCTATATTAATAAAAGTTTCCTTCGATATTTCAGGTCACTTAAAAATTGGAGATGAAGCACAAAAATTTTTTTACATTGTTGATTGATGTTGGGCCTGCTGGGCTTCAGAGTGGCTAAAACTCTGGCGCTAGGTGTCACACAGGTTTCAGTTTCAAATCCCGATCCCATGGATATTTGTAGTGGTTCGAATCCACTTGCCAGGTCCGGTCTCAATAAGATTGCAGAGCGTTAGGCGTAGTGCTTAAAACCCTATACTTAAAAAAAGACATCTCCTGTCTCGAAATTTTCCAGTAGGCAGACGACCTTTGGCCCACCATGGGGCAGTTGGAGCCAGTGATACTGATGATAATCGTCAAACTGGTGATGTTGATTGATGGTTTCAACGTAGAAGTGATTACCAAAAGAAGCTGTGATATTTGCTGAGTCACAATTTTAAAAGAAGCACAAATAACTAATATTCAAAAGCAACTTTACTAAGGCTTTGTATAAAATATGACAGAAATTTTATGATTTGACGACTTCATTTAGGTTTCTTTAATGTTGACTTTTTTTTTTTTTTGTACGTAGCAAGTTTACAAGTCCCTTCCCGTAATAAATATAAATAATAACTGTTACTTGATGATAGGATTATAAGATGTATAATATTATACTTGAAGAAATAGTTCATTAAGAAACCGAAAAGTATTATAAAAGGTGAATTTCAAATCTTATCAAAATACACTTTTTTTTAAAGTATATAAAATTATTCTATAGGATCACTATTTTTTTTTTTTTTTTTGGTTAAAAATTTAAACCCACTAATTTATGCATCTTTTTTACCATATAAAAAAATTAATGTAGAATACGTTTAAAATTTAGACAATTCTTATTAATGGAATTATACATTTGGATACTATTTTTGTGATGTACAGTGGGTTTCCGAACAGGAGATGTTTGGTTCAAATCCCCGATCGTCAAAACAGAAATGAAAGGGACAATGTTCATACGAACCTTGTACTCGGATGCCACACTTTGAGATGAGCAGCCCTTCTCCCCCGTCCCAGTGAACCTTAAGTAACGCTGATTCACTGCAGTCCTTTAATTGCAAATTTTCTCTTTCAGTACACCTATTTGGAAACAACAAAAAACGTATTTTTTCCAGTCTATAAAAGTCACTCTTAAATAACACCATAGTGTGCAATTAATTGTACTGCAAAGTAAAAGTTTTTTTCTCCCGCGCTCTTTCCCCTAACTAACCAACTCGGCACCCAACTCACACTACAAAAGACTCCATTACCATTTCCTTTTCTTCCCTGAAAATCCCTTCTCCAGGAAATCTTCTGTCAGAATCGAGAGAGAGAGAAAAAAAAAGGAAAGAAAGGAAAGCAAAAAGCCTGGAAATGCAATCTGGAAGGACCCGGATAAATGGCATTTCTATTGCCGGGAAACATCTCGGATAAATCAAGACTCGTCGCAGACAAAAACAACTCAACTCTCCTCTGTTTTTCTTTGCGAGTTGAGTGGAAGGGAAAACTCGGGGGAAGAGAAACGGGCGCGAATAAAAAAATGCTCTTTTTGTGATCGCTCCAAGTTTTTTTCTCTTTTCTCTTTTCTTTTCTTTTTTGAAAAGAATAAGAGAAATTGTTATCCAACACGATTTTTGCACTGAATATTCGTCATGAAGATGAGGAAAGGAGTTCAGGAAATCGGTTTAGAATTTTTTTTTTTTTTTTTTTTTTTTTTTTCATTTGTTCAAAGTTAATGCTCATAAATGTGAAAAATAGACATTCGGTAAATAAAATTGAGAAATACTTCAGTTAAAGAATACCATTTTCGCTTTTGTTCTGCTGAGAAATAGTAACTTTTGATCGTAAAGAATAATAATCATTTTAAATATCTTATCAAATCATTATAAAAAAATTATTAACATAGTATGGTTAATCATAAAAAAAAAAAATTGAAATTATACCAATTTTTTTAATTTTGTGGCATAAAAATGTCCAAAATAGGGCTTCGATTTTCTAAGTTATAGTAAAAACAATCCTTTTTTTCGAAACTAAAAAATTATATTTTATCGAAACAGTTCTAAAATTAAAAGATTTTTCTACTTTATTAATAACTACCCATATGCTTAGAGATACGAGTAATACGAAATGGTTCAAACTAACAATTTATTCGTATAATGTATTCGTAATTTCATAAAAGTTTAATAATCAAATATATTTGAAAATATTTAATCCATACAAGCAGGATGGGAAAAAAAGGAAAAGAAATGGAAAAAGGAAAAAAATTTTAATTCTAATTTTTAATTTTTTTAAAATTCTACACCTTCGAATCTATCGAATAGATGTAATATTGGTGTTCTAGGCAGCTGATGGCTTACTTGAATTGTGCAAAATTTCAATTTGAAATTAAAAAATACAGAGCTTATGTGTTTTTATAAAAAAAAAAAGCCCACAGCAATTTGGTATTTTGTGCATATTTGCAAAAATGCAGTAGATAAAATTTTAAATGTCTGAACCATCAATTTCACAAATATGTACATTTAATACGCAAAATTTAGCACTTGTTATACCCGTACTCAATTTTATATGGAATTCAACAGTGAATATTTCAAATGAATATTCCAAATCAATATTCAAACTGCTGATTAAAAATTATCCAGCTTTAAGAAATCGAATGAAAATCTTTGAAAAGAAACCAAACTATGTCAAAAATGCCTAAGAAGGTTACTTTAAAAGCTAATCTTAAGTTACTTCACATATCTTTAATAAGTCATTTATGTCACATATTGCAAGAAGTCTCGCACAGAGATCCGGACGCCTCAGTGCTAACCACAGCTCAAAAATAATGCATTTTTTTTTCTTGAATTCGAGGCCCCAATTATATATTCCGCGAGAATTTAAAGCCAAGGCATCGGATTCTTCGTAATTAGAAAGGCCGCTTAATTGGGCGAGTGACTAATTAACTCTCTCAAAGAACAGGAGCCAAAACTCGGTTTAGTAGGATTTTGCGTAGACTTGGCGACGAAGAAAGAGCAGAGCGATCTCTTGTTTTGCGGAGAGAAGGATTTAAGGGAGATGCAATTTTCTGAAGAATGGGGAAAACAGTTCCTGGGGATGTGGTGTGAGGCATTCAAATAAGTACTACAGCTCATTTAAAGTTAATGACTCTAGTGGTTTGGGGAAGATTGTTTTTCACTATAAGCCGCAACCGTTCTGGCATTAACACGCCGCTCAGGAAATAAAATTTAAATTCGTGCAACACCTCAGAAGCAGATTAGTGATCGGTTGTGTTTTGCTTGTTTTTTATTAAATGGCTGTAAGGAATCCATTACACTCTTTTGGTAACTAAAGAAAGACGTTGTAAGAATGCCTTAGTAAAAATCTCGTCAAGTATATATATGGTAGTTTTTGTTCTTAAAATGTATAAAATATATAGTATGTCAATACATATGTATACGGAAATTAAAAAAACATGGAGGTTCACAAATCTGCAAATACATGTTTACCAACCATCTTCTAACTTTTTTTGTTCTAATGCAGGTGGTAAACAATTAGATGTCGTCAGGTAAAGTGCTGCAACGACATTACTCACTTAGCACTACCCAAGAGGTGCATGTAGCTTGAAGATAATCTACGGACGCGGAGTAACAATAGCCCGTAACGCTCCACGATCCTGTTAGGCTGGGACCTACGGTGTAAAGTGGATTCCGAACCACTACAAACATCCATGGCACTGCCGGGACTCGAATCCAAAAACTGTGCTATCGAGCGTCAGAGTTTAACCACTCGGCCATACAGGCTCACGAGCATTATATTCTTTTTGTTAGCTATAATGTGCAAAATTTCGATTTCAAATAAAAAAAATATAGAGGTTAAGTATTCATTTATAAGAAAAACCACAGCAATCTGGAATTTTGCACTTATTTTACGAAAAATGGTGCTGATAAAATTTTAAGTGATTGAACCAACGATTTTTTTCAATATGCACTTTTCCTACACATAACTTTATAGTTGCTACCTGTTCTCATTTTTATATGAAATTACAGTATCTTAAAAACTTTAGAAAGTAATATTAAAAAAAATACTGATTGAAAGATAATGAAAAATATTGATTGATTGCAAAATAAACCAACTTTAAAAAGTCACATGAAAATCTTTGGAATCAAACTATTTCCTTTTCTCTAACGAAGGCTAATTTAAAAGTCATTCTTACCTTCAAATATCTTTTAATAAGCCATTTATTATAAACCAGTTCAGAGACCTGGACGTCCCAAGTGCTATTTTCAGAAACCACTGATCCACAATAATTTTTTTTTTCGTGAATGTGAGGCCCCAATTATATATTTCGCGAAAATTTAAAGCCAAGGTTCGGATTCTTCGCAATTAGAATGGCCGCGCATTGGGCGAGTGACTCATTAACCTCTCTTAGAGAACAGGAGCCGTAAAACTCGATTTAGTGATTTCGCGTAGACTTGGTGACGAAGAAAGAGCAGGGCGATCTCTTGTTTTGTGGAGAGAAGGATTAAGGGGAGATGCAATTTTCTGAAGAATGGGGAAAACAGTTCCGGGGATGTTGTGCGGCATTCGAATAAGTACTACAGCTCATTTAAGTTAATGATCCCGGCGGTTTGGGGAAAACTGTTTTCAGTATAAGCCGCAACCGTACTCGAATTAAAGCTCCACTCAGAAAAATTTGTGTAACACCGCAAAAGCAGATTAGTGATTGGTTTTATTTTGCTTGTTTGTTCATTAAATGACTGTAAGGAACATCACACGCTTTGTTAACTGAAGAAAAAAAAAGATGCAAGAATGCCTTCATAAAAAACTCGTCAAGTATATACATAAAGTTTTTCTAAACAAATGTATAAAATATATAATATGTCCATAAATATTTATACGGAAATTAAAAAAAACAAAACACATTAAACGTATATTCCCAAAAGCACTCAAGTATGGCTTTTCCAACCATCTTCTAACTAAAATATTAAAATTGTTATTAAAGAAATACAGAATCTTTATATTTATACAAGATATTTGTGTGTCTGTATTTTCTAGAATTTAAAATCATAAAGTATAAATAAAAAAAGCACAATTTTCTTCCCTCTAAATTTATTAGTTTTATCTTATGCACAGCTAAAAATCAAGAATAGATTCAGGTAGAAAAAGGAACAGATTCTTAGGGAATAACGTAATTTTTCTATTGTTAAATTGTGCTTTTTAAAGTAATCAGTTTCCAAAATCATCTGTTAAATATTTACGAAGGAAAAATGACGTCGCCCGACTCGTGGTTCAGTGACTACGTGCGCCTCTGGTGAGCATGAGGGCTGAGGTACAATCCACTGGCTGCTTTGTTATAAATTTTACCTTATTTCAAACATCTTTTAATAAGCCATTTATGTCACATATTGCAAGAAGTCCAGTGCAGAGACATAGACGCCCCAGTGCTATTTCCAGAAGCCACTGCTCCAAAAGAATGCATTTTGTTAGTGAATTTGAGGCCCCAATTATATATTCTATGGAAATTTAAAACCAAAGGTTCGGATTCTTCGCAATTAGAATGGCCGCCTTAATTGGGCGAGTGACTAATTAACCACTCTCTCAGAACAGGAGCCGTAAAACTCGATTCAGTAGGATTTCGCGTAGACTTGGCGACGAAGAAAGAGCAGGGCGCTCTCTTGTTTTGCGGAGAGAAGATTAAGGGAGATGGAATTTTCTGAAGAATGGGAAAACAGTTCCTGGGGATGTTGTGCGGCATTCGAATAAGCACTACAGCTCATTTAAGTTAATGATCCCGGCGGTTTGGGGAAAATTGTTTTTCAGTATAAGCCGCAACCGTTCTGGAATTAACACGCCGATCAGGAAATAAAATTTAAATTCGTGTAATACCTCAGAAGCAGATTAGTGATTGGTTTTATTTTGCTTGTTTGTTATTAAATGGATGCAAGGAATTCATTAAACTCTTCTGTTAACTGGGAAAAAAAAAATGTTGTAAGAATGCCCTCATAAAAATCTCGTCAAGTATATACATGACAGTCCTTTCTTCTAAACAATTCAATATTCTGAATTATTCTTTCTAAAATATTCTTTCTGAAATATTAAATATGTCAATACATATTTATACGGAAATTAAAAAAAAAAAAAAATAACTCAATATCACATGGTGGTTCACAAATGAAGTGTAATATATGTTCACCAATCATCCTCTAAGAAAAATATTAAAATCCTTATTAAAGAAATGCAGTAATTTTATATTTAAAACAAGAGATTTGCGTGTCTGTATTTCTTAAAATTTAAAAATCATAAAAGTATAAATAAAAAAAGTTCAATTTTCTTCCTCTAAATTTATTAGTTTTATCTTATGAATAGCTAAAAATCAAGAACAGATTCAGGTAGGAATAGGAACAGATTCTCAAGTAATAACATAATTTTTCTATTGTTAAATTGTGCTTTTTAAAGTAATCAGTTGGAAAAATTACCTGCTACATAATTTCGAAGGTTTGGTTTGTCGCTCTACCATCATCTTGCGCACACTTTAGGCTAAACAGACCGGGACCAACAGTTTAAAGTGGATTCCGAACCACTACAAACATCCATGACACCGCCGGGATTCAAAAACGAACCTGTGGTACCGAGCGCCAAAGCGCTAACCACTCGGCCATCTATTTTCGCAGGAAAAATGACGTCGCCTGACTCGTGCGCCGCTGGTGAGCATGTGGGCTAAAGGTACAATCCCCTGTCTGCTTTGTTATAAATCTTACCTTATTTTAAATATCTTTTAATAAGCCATTTATGTTCCACATTGCAAGAATATCACTAGTTGCCCCAGTGCAATTTTCGGAAACCACTGCTCCAAATAAAACTATTTTTTTTTCTTGAATTTGAGGCCCCAATTACATATTCGGCGAAATTTTAGAGCTGAGGTTCGGATTCTTCGTAATTAGAATGGCCGCCTTAATTGGGCGAGTGACTCATTAACTCTCTCTCAGAACAGGAGCCGTAAAACTCGATTCAGTAGGATTTCGCGTAGACTTGGCGACGAAGAAAGAGCAGAGTGATCTTTGGAATCAAACTATTTCCCTTTCTCTAACGAAGGCTAATTTAAAAGTCATTCTTACCTTCAAATATCTTTTAATAAGCCATTTGTGTCACATATTACAAGGGGGCCCGTTCAGAGACCTGGACGTCCTAAGTGCTATTTTCAAAAACCACTGCTCCACAATAATATTTTTCGTGAATTTGAGGCCCCAATTATATATTGCGCGAAAATTTAAAGCCAAGGTTCGGATTCTTCGTAATTAGAATGGCCGCCTTAATTGGGAGAGTGACTCATTTTACCTCTCTTAGAGAACAGGAGCCGCAAAACTCGATTCAGTAGGATTTCGCGCAGACTTGGCGACGAAGAAAGAGCAGAGCGATCTCTTGTTTTGCGGAGAGAAGGATTAAAAGGAGATGCAATTTTCTGAAGAATGGGGAAAACAGTTCCAGGGAATGTAGTGCGGCATTCGAATAAGTATTACAGCTCATGTAAGTTAATGATCCCGGCGGTTTGGGGGAAAATTGTTTTTCTGCATAGCCGCAACCGAGCTAGAATTAACGTGTCGCTCAGGAAATGAAATTTAAATTCGTGTAACACCTTAGAAGCAGATTAGAGATTGGTTTTATTTTGCTTGTTTGGCATTAAATGGCTGAAAAGGATCATTACACGCTTTTGTTAACTGAAGAAAAAAAGGTGGTGTAAGAATGCCTTAGTAAAAATCTCGTCAAGTATATATACAGGACAGTTGTTTTTTAAACAAATGTATAAAATATTAAATATATCAGTACATATTTAAAAGGAAAATAAAATAAAAAACAACAACAGCACATGGTAGTTCACGAATGCCCTGCAATACATGTTTATAAACCCTCTTCTAACTAAAATATAAAAATCTTCATTAAAGAATTATCTTTATATTTAAAGCAAAAATTTCTCGGTCTTTAGTTTCTAAAAATCATAACGCATATAAGTTAAATTTTCATCCTCTAAATTTCTGTTTTATCTTATATATATAGCTAAATATCCAGTATATAGCTAAAAATCCAGTAACATATTCTTATGTAATATATGTTAAATAATATTGTTAAATTTTTAAAGTAATCTTCGAAAATCATCTATTGAATATTTACGAAGGAAAAAATAACATCACAGCTACTTGTATACTTTTTGCCTTTTTTTAATCATTTTACCATTTGTTTAATTCATATTTAATATACATTTTTATTCTTAAATTTTTTTTATTAACGAATAATTCGTGATAAAAATTAAGCATTGCTTCAAAATTCGTGAATTTGAAATTAAAAATAATTTTTAACTTTTTGTGATTGTGTTTTTTTTTTTTTTTATAATATATTCTTTTTGTTCTTAGTATAAAGACTTATAATTTTTATCTATGTCCCATTTGAAGTAACTTTCAATTTTATTTACATTTTATGTGTCGTAACGAAATGAATTAAACATTTTCGAAAACATGCAATTATTTTAATTAATAAATTTACTGCATACTATGCATGGAATTTATACTTTGGAGCAAAATTTATTTAATGTCATTATTTAGAAATAGTATTTTTATGTTATTGGTTAATATAAAGAATTTTACATTAATAACCATACGTGTAGAATTTTGCCTATTGTCACTTTTAATTTGCAATGGATACTTGTAGTGGTTCAGAATCCACTTTAAAACGTAGGACCCGGACTAATATGTTTGAAGAGCGTTGAGATAACAAACATACTCCTTAAAAAAAGAAAACAGAATGCTATGCTTTAGTCTGTTAGTAGGATTTGACCCACCATGGGGCTGTCGCGCCACTGAAGAAGATATGTAGCTAAAGAATTATCTCTAAAGATTTCCTTTTTTTTTGAAACAATCGATCATTTTTTTTTTCTTTCTAATGCAGCTGGCAAACACAGACACCTTGGTGTTGGATGTTAAATAGTATTGTTAAAGTGCTGCGCAGACGTACTCACTTTGCATTACCCAGTGGGCGCGTGCAACTTGAAGATAAGCCACGGACGCGGAGTCACAATGCCCCCGCAACGCTCTACGATCTTATTAGACCGGGACATACATTTTTTTTTAAAGTGGATTAATGAACCACTAAAAACAACCATGGCACCGCCGGGACTCGAACCCGAAACCTGTGGTACCTAGTGCCAGAGCGCTAGACACTCGGCCATTCAGGCCCACAATCGATCATAAAAGGTGTTTTTTTTCGATTTGACTCAACTGTTTACTTAATTATTTATGTGTGATTTGTTGAATACATATGAATAGTATAATATCGTTTTAATTTACTAAATGGATTTGCTTAGTTATTACTTTGTTAAAGAATTCCAGTTTGTTGGCATATTTAATTAAAAAAATTGGTATTTTATGAGTTAAAATGTTTTTAATAACAATACTAAATAATGACATGGTTTTTATATATATGGATTCAGTGAAATTTATACTGCCTGTGTCACAGGATTTATTTAAAACCTCTTATCTTGATAAACAGGGACTGATGGCCAAGTGGCGAGCCCTCTGTGCCACCGGTTTCTGGCTCCAGTCCGTGCGGTGTCATGCATGTCTGTAGTGGTTCGTAATCCATTTTAAACCGGAGATGTCGGTCTAATATGACTGTGGAGAACAATAGGGGTTGGATTAACAACCCTACCCTGTAAAAGAGAAAACATCTTTCGTCTCGAAATCTGCCAGTAGGTAGACGGCCTGGGCCCACCATGGGGCTGTTACGCCAATGATGATGATGTTATTAATAAACCAGCAAATAATTTATAAGAGAAAGTAAACTTAAGTGCAATTTAATTCTCACGAACATTAAATTACCTAAGCTGAACAACACATCAATAAATTTAGCTTAATCCTATCTTCATGAATAACGGAGTTATCACTTAATGGAGGTATTATACTCATATCTTATTAAAATAAGCTTCATTTTAAAGATGCGTTGATAAAATCTGACATAGTAATAAATAAATTTTATTAAAATATTCACCAGTAATAGATGCACATGAAGACAAACACCGAGGAGACGAATCATGACAAAGGCGATAGGTAAAAAAAAATTAGTATTTTATGAGTTTAAATTGGTTTTTACACTCCTCGTTTATAGATTTTACATTCAGTGAAATGCCTGCCGAAAACATCCCGTGATGTTATGCCTTCAAGGCAAGGAAAACTACTTCCTCCAACTGTGTTATCAAAACAACAACCCTTAATCTTTGATACCGAAATAATATAGTGTCTGTCTGCACCAGCGTTTCTTTCCTTCCTCTCCGACAAGGAATTGATCAAAACTGCTTACAATATCATCCCAGGTCGGTTGGATGTCATCTCCGCGCTTAAAAAGCTCGTTCGAAATTCTTAAAGGTCTCTCCAGGAAATTTCCCGCCGGCGAAGGGATATAAACCGTTATTAGAAGGGGAGGCTCCCGCTTTCGAAATGAAGGGGAGGTGGAGGGTTTATTCTTTGGAATAACTTTTCCCGGATTCGGATACGGAAGACGCGCATAATTGCGATCCCCTTACATGTCAAGAGGTTGGGAAGATGATGACTTCAAAAGCATTGTTTTCATTTGATCAGGTCCAGCTTCGCTAATGATTCACTTTTCAAGCATCTCCATTTCAGTATTTCTGGAATACAGTACTTAATGATTACTTGAAGTGCACGAGTTTTCCAGATGAGATGAATCGAGAGAATACCTTTACCTTGGGTTAAAGTATCGCTTTAATTGTTTATCGATTACGGATAAATTTTTAATAGCGTGGCATTTCGGCTGCATTATGGGTATTAACTCTGGTATGATATGAAACGATGCGTCTTTAAAGGCAGATATTGGAGGACAATGGGTCTCGAAATTAGGACCTGGTGCAATCATGACAGAAGGCCTGAATGGCCCAGTGGCGGCTACCACTGAGGCGCTCGGTACCACAGGTTTCGGGTTCGAGTCCCGGCGGTGCCATGGATGTTTGTAGTGGTTCGAATTCGCTTTAAACAGTAGATCCCGGTCTAATAGATCGTAAAGCGTTTCGCGGGCATAGTTACTTTGCGTCCATAGCTTATCTTCCAGTTACAGGCGCCCCCTGGTAATGCAAATTGAGTAAAGTCTGCGCAGCGCTTGCTTTAAGGTTTGAAGAAAGCTATCTAAGTGTGCGCCAGTTGCATTAGAAAAAGATTAAAAACAATCATGAAAGTTGAGCATGATCATGATTCATCTAACTTATTCATATCTGGGGACTTTGACGATCGGGAATCTATGGATAATTTTGCATATCATATATCAAAATTCTTTAAATCTGAAGATATTGAGAGTCAAATCTGGGAGTTTAGTTTGTCGCTCTGCGACTTTTTGTGCACACTTCGGGATAATTACACAGGGACCTACAGTTTAACCTGGAAAATTTCAGCCAGGAAATTTCCCGCCGGCGAAGAGATATGAACCGTTATTAGAAGGGGGCTTCCCCGCATTCGAAATGGAGGGAGGGGGATGGGTATTCTTTGGAATAACTTTCCCGGGATTCAGATCCGGAAGACGCGCATAATTGCGTTCCCCTTAAATGTCAAGAGTTTGCGAGATAAGATGACTGGAAAGCATTGTTTTCATTTGATCAGGTCCAGCTTCGCTAATGATTCCAGTTTTCGAGCATCTCATTTCAGTATCTCTGGAATACTGTACTTAATGATTACTTGAAGTGCATCGGGGGTTTTCCAGAAGACGAATCTCGAGAATACCTTTACCTTGAGTTAAAGTATCGTTTTAATTGTTTATCGATTACGGATAAATCTTTAATACCGTGGCATTTCGGCTGCATTATGGATATTGACTCTGGTATGACATGATGGAGCTATGCGTCTTTAGGGGCGATATTGAAGGACAATGGATCATGAAATTGGGATCTGATACAATTACAAAATGACTATATTGAGCATGACTACAATTCATCTAACTTGCTCAAATGTGGAGACTTTGACGATCGAGAATTTGGGGATAAAGTTGCATATCATACATGAAAATTAAATAAATCTGAATATGTTGAGAGCCAAATCAGGCGATAATGTTGCAATTTGCATAGTGACTCTGGTACATGAAACGACGAAACGATATAAAACGAACTTAACTGAGGACAATCATCAGCATCATCAGTGGCGCAACAACCCCCTGGTGGACTGAGGCTGTCTGCCTACTGACAGATTTCTGCACAGATGTTTGATACCGTAGGCTCCAAGTTCGAATTCTGGTGGCGACATGGATGTTTGTGAGTGGTTCGGAATCCACTTTAAAAAAGTAGGTCCCGGTCTGTTTAGCCCTCGTGTGCACAAGATGACCGTAGAGCGACATACCAAACCAACCTGGACAGATTTTTGTTTTTACGGTGTAGGGTTGTCAACCTCATGCCTAGTGCTCTACAGTCATATTAGATCCGGGATCTACGGTTTAAAGTGGATTCCGAATGACTACAAACATCCATGGCGCTGCCGGGATACGAACCGGAATCCTACGACCTTGAGTGCCAAAGCGCTAGTCAGACATATTTATATTAAATAAAAATATATATAATTAATTTAAAGAAAAATATATATTTAATTTAAAGAAAAATTACTATTTTATGAGTTTGTTACTCCTCATTTATAGATTTTACTGGCGGACTGCCTAAAACACCACGTGATGATATGTCTTCAAGGCAAGGAAAACTACTTCCTTCAACTGTGTTATCAAAACACAACCCCTCTATCTTTAAACCGAAATAATGTACTGTCTCTGTCTGCACCAGCGTTTCCTTCCTTCCTTCCTCTGCGACAAGGAATTGATCATAACTGCTTACAATATCATCCGAGAGTTCGGTTGGATGTCATCTTCGCGCTTAAAAAGCTCGTTCAAAATTCTTAAAAGTCTCCAGGAAATTTCCCGCCGGCGAAGGGATAAACCGTTATTAGAAGGGGCTTCCCCGCATTCGAAATGAAGGAGGGAGGGGGAGGGTTTATTCTTCGGAATAACTTTCCCCGGATCCAGATTCGGAAGACGCGCATAATTGCGATCCCTTAAATGTCAAGAGGTTGGGAAGAGGAGGACTTGGAAAGCATTGTTTTCATTTGATCAGGTCCAGCTTCGCTAATGATTCCAGTTTTCAAGCATCTCCATTTCAGTATCTCTGGAATCCTGTATTTAATAATTATACTTGAAGTGCATTGGGGTTTTCCAGGAGACGAATCTCGAGAATACCTTTACCTCAGGTTAAAGTATCGTTTTAATTGTTTATCGATTACGCATAAATCTTTAATAGCAGAGAATTTCGGTTGCATTATGGGTATTGACTCTGATATGATATGAAACGATGCGTCTTTAGAGGCAGATATTAAAGAACAATGGGTCTTGAAATTGGGACCTGGCACAACCATGAAAGTTGAGCAGGATCACAATTCATCTAACTTGTTAAAATATGGGTCTTTGACGATTGGGAATCTATGGATAATGTTGCATATCATACATCAAAATTTCTTAATTCTGAAGGTATTGAGAGTCAAATCTGGTTGTTTGGTTTGTCGCTCTACGGCTTCTTTGTGTACAGTTCGGGATAATTACACCAGGACCTACAGTTTAATGTGGATTTCGAACAAATTTCACAAACATCCTGTCACCGCCAGAATTCGAACCTGAAGCTTGTAGTACCAACGGCCAAATCTGGGGGATAATGTTGCACTTCAGTTGCATTATGTATAATGATTGTGTTATGATATTAAACTATGCGAATTTAAAAAGCCAACGGAAGGACAATGCATGTTGAAATTGAATCTGGTTCTATAAAAAGTTGATAATTTTTTTTAAATTCATAAATAAAAATTCATGAAAATAAGGATTTTTAAACTGAGATTTTTATTAGTTTTATAAGATGTGGTTTAATATTGACTCTCTATAGTTTTCAAATTCGAGAATTCTACATAAGTAAATTTAAGCCGATCCCCCATCCTATTTTCTGTTGCTAAACTTCGTGTCAGATATTGCAGAATTTGTAGTAGATTATAAGTTAGATAGTGTTTTATGGGAATAATGCTTTCCGGTGCAAATGCTTCATATTTACATGTTTCATTGCAAGAAATTCAAAAACGCCCAACATACAGTGGTTGCGAGGTTAAAAAATTTTCATTACAAATTTCTCTTTTTTTTTTGTATGAAATATTATAACCCAGGGGCCTCTTAGGTAGATTAATATTATCACATATAAATTAAATAATAAAACGCATCTAATACATTTGCGATAGAATTAATCCATGTAACATAGCATTTAATTCGAAATAATTTTTTCTGTTAATTTCAATTAATTGTACATTTACTACATTTCGTAAAGAAAGAACTACCTTTTCGTTCACAAATATATATAATTTTTTTTTTTTGAAAATCCCTGTAATAGAAAAACAAAATTTTCAAATAGTTATTCGTTTGAAAATCTTCCCAAATTACATTTATTCTCTCACAAGGAATTGTTTAATTTTTTTCCAATTGAAAATACAAATTTTAAAAATTATTTAAAACTATACACTATAAGCAAAAAATACTTTTCAATGAAAAGAAAATCTCTTATAATATGAATTACAGAAATGTTTTATTTTCTTTTATTTAATGTCGGAAATGAAAGTATTAAGCAAAACAGACAACTGAATAATTACTGAAAAACTGTTCTACACTAATAAAATACAATGTTGCAATACTACATAAAATTTGATCCGTAAAAATATTTTTCCAATTATTTCACAAGATAAAAATGAAATTAAAAAGCAAAAATGCCAAAAGTTCCTGGTTTCTGTCTAGACAGAGTTTATTTTATCGCAGATCAACTAAACTTGAACAGTTTTAAAAAGAAATGCGCAAAGTACGTTAATATATATATATATATATATTTTGTCACTGTGATTGTATTTTTTTTGCAGAAAAAATTAACATGAGCAAAAGTAAATAATATTTAATATTATACCAAATTTCATATAACTTTTTTCGAAATTTTTCTATCTTCTCTTTAATGATTATTTCAGAAAGTTGGGTGTAAATTGGCTTTTAAATAAACGAGGATGAATCAAGAGCTAACATATATGTCAAAACTGGTGATGGTAAATCAGTCGGCCATAAAAGTTCTTTCATGGGGCCTGAAGATAAGGGATGGTGGGTTCGAAACTTGCCATTAATTAAGGTGCTGCATCCAAATTGTGGTAGCATTGTGCATGCACATAATACACAGTATTCTGACAAAGCTGCATCTTTTACATATTTCCTGCCTAATTAACATGTCTTTACAAAGTTGTATTTACTATATATCTGACTAAAGCTGCATATATTTTATAAAAATGTATACAGCTTTGTAAAGATATATATATATATATTAAATATTAACAGAGTTGTAAAGTCATATCTATACAAAGCTGCATCTCCTCTACATAGTATAATGATCCATAGATTGAAATTTTAAAACATTTGTTTCTATATATCTATAAATAAAGTATTGTGCAGGCCCGTTTCGCTTATTTTTTTGTTCAATTCACAATTTCCAAAAGCCAATTTTTATTAAAAAACTGAATGATATCTTATTAAATAAAAATAGCGATTACCCGAACTTGTAAAAAGAATTACAAAAAATAAAAGATAGTAAAACCAGAGCGTTAATTTGCAGTAGATTGTATCAATGATTTTTAAATCCGCTGTAAAAAGATACTAAATGAAACATTTGAAATAGTCAATGAAGTCTCCTTTTAACAAATCAACATTTAATCTACAGATGTAAAACCGCTAAAACCTCCATCAAAACACAATACGCACCGTTTTTTTTACGAACCATTTTTAAAATAGTTGGATTTTCAGATACGAGTCCAAAATGAAAACAAATAGACAGTAAAGAATAAAACTTTAAAAAAATAAAAAAAATTTCTGCATTTAAAATTTGTAACCGGGAAGCAATAAATATTCAGATAATGTCGGGAAAAAGAATTGAAAATTACAGAATACATATTCTTACAGCGAAAAGTTCTTGGCGGAACTTTTGCCGAAAGGGAAAACAGGAAAGGGGAAAAAAGATGTGGGGAAAACCTTTCCTGATTAACTGGTAATTAAAAGGCTATCTTTTGGGGGATGAATTTTGTTATTTCTCGATCTCCTTTGTCGCATTTGAAATGGGAAAAGAGAATTTTAATTTTTCCCGGATAATGGATGCTGGATTTAATTCTAAAAAATTAATTTTCTTTTAAGTTAATTTCCCTGCCAGAGACACCTAATTTTAGAAAGGAAAAAAATGCGGAGCAAATGAAACTTTACTGTGTTTTTCATTATACGATGCATCATCTTAAAAGCATTTTATTTTTTAACAAAATAGTTTGAGAAACAACTTTGGAAAAGAGTATTTAATTTCTTTTGACAAACTTCTTCCAAAATAAGAAAGAGATTCAATACTCTATAAACCGAAATGTTATCGAGAAGTTTTTAAAAAGTTTTGACGTTTGTCTAATAATAAAATTCGGGGAATCGAATCCATTAGCACTAAATGATAATCATTTTTGACAAATTGTATAAATATTGAATATAGGTTTTAAAGGACTTAGTCTTCTATGTATTTTCATCGTCATCAGTCGAGCAATAGCCTCATGGTGGGCCAAGGCGGTTCACCTTTTACTGGTAGATTTCGATACAGAAGATTTTATCTATTTTTATGGGGTAACGCTGTACGATCATATTAGTCCGGGATCTCCGATTTAATAAAGTGGAACCACTACAAACGTCCATGGAACCACCGGACTAGAACTCGGAAACCTGGGATACCAAGCGAGAGCTATCGACACTCGGCCATCAAGCGAACAAATTACATATACTATATAACTTTTGTAAAGATACACACTATATACAATTTTCTAAAGTTGTATATATATCTTTACAAAGTTGTATATATAGTATACATACAGTTTTATAAAGGTATATAACATTATATATCTACAAAGCTGCATCTCCTCTTGCATAGTTTAATGATTAACAGATTTAAATTTTAAAAACATTTGTTTAAAAATTAAAATTAAAAAAACGGGATGATTTCTTTATTAAATAAAAAGTAGTAATTACCCGAACTCGGTGTTAAAAAAGAATTTACACCAATAAAAGATAGTAAAAAATTAGCGTTTTAAATTGCAGCAGATTTTACAGCGGATATAAATGCTGATACAAAGATAACTAAATGAAAAACATAGAACAATGAAATAGTCCCCTACCAAAATCAAATAAACACATTTCCAGATGTAAAAACCGCTAAAACCTCTATCCAACACAACACGCACCGCGAACCATTTTTAAAATAGTTGATTTTCAGATACTGAGTTCAAAATGGAAACAAATAGAGCAGTAAAGAATAAAACTTAAAAAATAAAAATAAAACATTCCATTTAAATCTGGAAAGGAGGGATTAACTGGTAATTAAAACGCTACCTTTTTTGGGGGATGAATTTTTGTTAATTCTCGTCGCATTTGAAATGGGAAAAGGAATTTAAATTTTCCCGGATAATGGATGCCGATTTAATTCTAAAATTAATTTTTTTAAAATTAATTTCCCCGCTTGAGACACCTAATTTTTAGAAAGAAAAAAAAAAAAAAAAACTGCGAAGCAAATAAAACAATTGACTGTGTTTTTCATTATACAATACATCATCTTTTTAAAAGCATTTTATTTTTTAAAGAAATAGTTTGAGAAACAATTTTGGAAAAAGAGTATTTATTTATTTTTTTTGGCGAATTTCTTGGCAAAGAGATTTTAATGCTCTTATAAACCAAAATGTTATCGAGAAGTTCTTTAAAAAAGTTTTATTATTTGTGAAATTATAAAAATCGGGGAATTGAATCCCTTAGCACTAAATGCCAATCATTTCTAACAAGCACAATAAATAATGAATATAGTTTCTTTTAAAGGACTTAACCTTCTATATTTTTTTATCGTAACCAATGGAGCAATAGCCCCAAGGTGGCCAAGGCCTCCTCATACTGAGAAATTTCGAAACCGAGATGTTATTTTTTTACTGTACAGGGTTGTCAGCCCTACGCCCAACCTCAATATTAGACCGACGTACTCTTTTCATAAAGTGGATTTCTGAGTTACTACAAACATCCATGGAACCGCGGTGACTCGAACCCGAAACCTGTGGTACTGGAGCGCCAGACACTCGTCCATTCAGGCCCGTATGTATACTATACATACACAGCTTTATAAAGATATCTTCACGAAGCGGCCAACATTATATATCTACAAAGCAGCACCTCCTCTTACATAGTCTAATGATCAACAGATAGGAATTTTAAAACATTTGTTTTTAAATGTCTATAAATAAAGTATTGCTGGCTTATTTCTGTTTATTTTTATTCAATACACAATTTCCAAAAAATCAATTTTTATTAAAAACTGAATGATACCTCATTAAATAAAAGTAGTTAATTACCCGAATTTGTAAAAAAAGAATTACAAAAAATGAAAGAATAGAAAAAAATTAGAGTTAATTTACAGTAGATCGTATCAACATTTAAATCCGCTGAAAAAGATAATTAAATGAAAAAAATAGAACAATGAAAAATAGAATCCTCTTAACAAAACCAAATAAACACATTTGCAGATGTAAAACCGCTAAAACCTCTTATCCCAATATAATACGCACCGCGAACCATTTTTAAAAATGGTTGGGATTTCAGATACGAGTTTTAAAAATGAAAACAAATAGGGCAATAAAGAATAAAACTTAAAAAAAGAAAAACATTCCGCATTTAAAATGTGTAACCGGGAAGCAATAAATATTCAGATAATGTCGGGAAAAAAGAATTGAAAATTACAGAATACATTAATTTTAAAGCGAAATGTTTTGGCGAACTTTTGCAGAAAGGGAAAACGGCGGAAGGGGAAAAAAGAAGTGGGGAAAACTCTTCCTGATTAACTGGTAATTAAAACGCTATCTTTTTTTTTGGAGATGAACTTTTGTTATTTCTCGATTTCTCGTCGCATTTGAAATTAGGGAAAAAGGAATTTAATTTTTCCCGGATAATGAATGCTGGATTTTAATTGTAAAATTAATTTTCTTTAAGTTATTTTCCTCTTGAGACATCTAATATTAGAAAGAAAAAAAGCGAAGCAAATAAAACTTTACTGTGTTTTTCATTATACAATGCATCATCTTTTAAAAGCATTTTATTTTAACAAAATAGTTTGAGAAACAACTTTGGAAAAGAATATTTATATTTTTTCGCGAACTTCTTCCAAATTAAGAAGAGATTTTAATATTCTTATAAATCGAAAATGCATTCGAGAAGTTCTTAAAAAAGTTTTATCGTTTACCTAATTATAAAATTATGGGTATCGAATCCATTAGCACTAAATGTTAATCAATTTTGACAAATAGAATAAATAATGAATTAAGTTTTTTCGAAAGAGTTTTTTAATTACTTCATCTTATATATATTTTCATCATGATCATCATTCTCAGTAGCGCAACAGCCCCATGGTGTGCCGAGCTGTCCACCTACTAGCAGATTTCGAAAAGGATATGTTATCTTTTTTTTACGGTGTAGGGTTGTCAGACCACCGCACAACGCTCATATTAGACCGGGACGTAATCTTTAATAAAGTGGATTCTGCACCACTATAAACATCCATGGCACCGCCGGGATTCGAACATAAAACCTGTGGTATCGAGCGCCAGAGCACTAGCCATTCGGCCCACAAAATTATATATATTATATAACTTTGTAAAGTTGTGTATATTATAGTATATCTTTACGAAGCTGCTAACATTATATATCTACCAAGCTGCATCTCCTCTTACATAGTCTAATGATCAACAGATTGAAATTTTAAATATTTGTTTCCGTATATCTATAAATGAAACATTGCAGGCTAGCTTCACTTATTTTAATTCAATACGCAATCTCCAAAATCCAATTTTATTAAAAACTGAATGATATCTATTAAATAAAAATAGTAATTACCCTAATTTGTAAAAAAGAATTACAAAAATATAAGAAACTAAAATTAGCGTTAATTTACAGTAGATTGTATCAACATTTAAATCCGTTGTAAAAAAGATAATTAAATGAAACACAGAACAATGAAATAGCCCTTTCTATCAAAAATCAAATAAACACATTCGCAGACGTAAAAACCACTAAAACCTCTATCCAACACACAATACGCACCCGCGAAACATTTTTTAAAATGGTTGATTTTCAGATACGAGTTTTAAAATGAAAACAAATAGGGCAGCAAAGAATAAAACTTAAAAAGAAAAAAAAAAACTTTCCGCATTAAAAATATGTAACCGGGAAGCAATAAATATTTAGATAATGTTGGAAAATGAATTGAAAATTACAGAATACATTAATTTTAAGCGAAAAGTTTTGGCGGAACTTTTGCCAAAAAAGAAAACGAAAAAAAAAGAAATGGGGAAAACTCTTTCCTGATTAACTGGTAATTAAAACGCTATCTTTTGGGGATGAATTTTGTTATTTCTCGATCTCTCGTCGCATTTTGAAATGGGAAAAGGGAATTTATTTTTCCCCAAATAATTGATGCTGTATTTAATTTTAAATATTAATTTTCTTTAAGTTGATTTCCCCCGCTAAAGACACTTAATTTTCAGAAAGAAAAAAAAATGCCAAGCAAATGAAACTTTTTACTGTGTGTTTTTATACAATTATATTCAATACATCATCTTTTAAAAGCACTTCTAACAAAATAGTTTGAGAAACAACTTTGAAAAGAGTATTTTTGGCGAACTTTCCAAATTAAGAAGAGATTTTAATGCTCTTTAAACCGAAATGTATCCGAGAAGTTCTTAAAAAGTTTTATAGTTTGTCTACTTATAAAATTTGGGAGTTGAATCCCATAGAACTAAAATGATAATCATTTGTGGCAAATAGAATAAATAATGAATATAGTTTTTCTCGAAAGAGTTTTTAAAAGATCATTTAATCTTCTATATATTTCCATCGTCATCAATGGAGCAATAGCTAAGAGGTCTGCGAAGGTACTCCTACTGGGAAATTTTCGAAACAGGAGATGCCATTTTTACTGATAGTTGTCAGCCCTTCGCTTAACGCTCTACAATCCATATTAGACCGAGACGTACGCTTTAACAAAATGGATTCGAGCCACTACAAACATCCATGGAATCACTGGGATTCGAAGTTCGAAACCTGTGATACCCAGCGCCAGATCACTAGGCACTCGGCCATCAAGCGCAAATTGCATATATTATATAACTTTGTAAAGACACATACTATATAGAATTTTGTAAATTGTATAGTCACTAATTGTACAGTTTTATCAAAAGGTATATCTGTACGAATTAAGTTAACGTTATATATATACAAAGCTGCATCTCCTGTTGCATATTCTAATGATTAACAGATTGAAATTTTAAAACATTTGTTTAAAAAAATTAAATTAAAAAACTGAATGATTTCTTTTTAAATAAAAGTGGTAATTACCGAACTTGAACAACAACATTCAGTAAAAAAAGCGTTATTTAAATCGGCATTATCAACATTTAAATCCGCTGTAAAAAGATAATTAAATGAAACATAAGAACAAAGAAATAGTCTCCTTTCTAACAAAACCAAATAAACACATTCACAGATGTAAACCGCTAAAACCTCCATCCAACACATTACGCACAGCGAAACATTTTTTAAAATGGATGAATTTTCAGATACGAGTTCAAAATGAAAACAAATAGGGCAATATAGAATAAAAACTGAAATAAAAGAATAATAATAAAATAAAACATTCCACATTTAAAATCTGTAACCGAAGCAATAAAATATTCAGATAATGCCTGGAAAAAAGAATTGAAAATTACAGAGTACATTAATTTTAAAGCGAAAAGTTTTTAAGTGAACTTTTGCCAAAAGGGAAAACAGGAGAGGGGAAAAGAAAGCGGGGAAAACTCTTCCTGATTAACTGGTAATTAAAACGCTATCTTTTTTGGGGATGAATTTGTTATTTCTCGATCCTCGTCGCATTTGAGATGGGAAAAGGGAATTTAATTTTTTCCCGGATAATGGATGTCGGATTTAATTGTAAAAATTAATTTTCTTTGTTACGTTAATTTTTCCCGCTTGAGACACCTAATTTAGAAAGAAAAAAATTGCGAAGCAAATAAAACTTTACTGTGTTTTTCATTCTACGATCATCATCTTTTAAAAGCATTTTATTTTTAACAAAATAATTTGAGAAACAACTTTGGAAAAGAGTATTTATTCTTTTTGGCGGAACTTCTTCCAAATTAAGAAGAGATTTTAATATTCTTATAAACCGAAATGCATTCGAGAAGTTCTTAAAAAGTTTTATCGTTTGCCTAATTATAAAATTCAGGGTATCGAATCCATTAGCCTCTAACTGCTAATCAATTTTGACAAATAGAATAAATAATGAATTAAGCTTTCCCGAAAGAGTTTTTAAATTACTTGATCTTATATATACATTCATCATCAGTGGCGCTAACAGCCCCCATGGTGGGCCCCAGGCTATCCACCTACTAGCAGATTTCAAAAAGGATATGTTATCTTTTTACGGGGTAAAGTTGTCAGACATACGCACAACGCTCATATTAGACTTAGACGTACTCTTTAATAAAGTGGATTTTCGAACTACTACAAACATCCATGGAACCGCCGGGACTCGAACCCGAAACCTGTGGCACCGAGCGCCAGATACTCGTCCATTCAGGCCCTTATATTTATATATATAATGTACATACAGCTTTTTAAAGATATCTTCACGAAGCTGCTAAGATTATATAACAACAAGCTGCATCTTAATCTTGTATAGTCACAACAGATTGACATTTTAAATTATTTATTTTCAAATGTCTATAAATAAAGAAATATTACAATCTCGTTCGTTTATTCTTTATTCAATACACATCTTCTCCAAAAGACAATTTTTATTAAAAACTGACTGATCTCTTATTAAATAAAAAATAGTAATTACCCGAACTTATTTAAAAAATAATTACAAAAATAAAAGATAGAAAATTAGAGTTAATTTACGGTAGATTGTATCAACATTTAAATCTTCTTTAAAAAAGATAATTAAATAAAACGTAGAACAATGAAATAGTCTTCTCTAACAAAACCAAACAAACACATTTGCAGATGTAAAACCGCTAAAACCTCTATCCAACACAATACGCAATCAAAGGCGTAACATTTTTAAAATGGATTTTCAGATAATTCAAAATGGAAAACAAATAGAAAGTAAAGAATAAAAACTTTAAAAACGAAAAAACCATTCCGCATTTTAAAAATCTGTAACCGGAAAGCAATAAATATTCAGGTAATGACGGGGAGAAAGAATTGAAAATTACAGAATACATTAATTTTAAAGCGAAAAGTTTGGCGGAACTTTTGCGAAAAGGGAAAAACGGGAAAGAAAGAAAAGTGGGGAAACTCTTCCTGATTAACTGGTAATGAAAAACGCTATCGTGGGGGACGAATTTTTGTTGTTTCTCGATCTCTCGTCGCATTTGAAATGAGGGAAAAGGGAATTTAATTTTTCTCGGATAATGGATGCCGAGATTTAAATTCTAAAAATTAATTTTCTTTTTAAGTTAATTTCGCATAATTTTAGAAAGAAAAAAATTGCATGCAAATAAAAACTTTTTACTGTGGTTTTCATTGTATACTATACATCATCTTTTAAAATCATTTATTTTAATGAAATAGTTCAAAATATTTTGAATAACAACTTTGGAAAAGAGAGGGTTTTTGACGAACTTCTTCCAAATTAAGAAGAGATTTTAATACTCCTATAAACCGAAATGTATTCTAAAAGTTCTCACAAAGTTTTATACACTCATGTACATAAATTAAGGATAATGAAGTTCAGGCAAAGAAAGAGACAGAAGCAAAACAAATTTGACTTATTTGTAAAGTCTATTTATTAAACAAAAAGGCGTAAAGAGCAAAAAGATGCTATATGTTTGACATAATTATTAATAAAAATTGCGATTTTTACCCTGGAGCAAATTTCAAAAAAGAACCTATTTACAAAAACAGTATAACATGGTTAGTATGATGTTAATATGGAGTATGTCTCCCCGGACGATGCAATACAGGCCTTACAACGCCGCCCAGGCATGCTGAGTATCAAATTATCAATCTGATCTTGGGAATATTACACCACTCATTAATCAATGCCCTCGAAGTTCCGGTTGACAGGTGGGAGGGGTTGACGGGCTGCAATTCGTTGGCCAAGCATATCCCACATGCTCTATTAGATTCAAGTCCGGTGAGTATGCTGGCCAATCCATACGGGTGATATCCTCCAATTGAAGGCATTCGTCTACAATGTTTGCACGGTGAGGACAGGCGTTGTCATCCATAAACAAAATTCAGCACCCATGGCTCCCGAAACAAACGTACATGTTGTTCCAGAATGACATCCCGATAGATGTGGCCTGTCATCGTTACACTCTGAACATGCAGGTCAGTTCTGGAGCCAAAGAATAATTCCTCCCCAAACGAGCCCTCCTGCACCACCGTAACGGGTGTCGTTCAATTGTGTTCTCTTGGTGGTAACGGGTACCTGGCTCTCTCCATTTGAAAGTCGGACGAGAATCAGACTGCAAGCAAACCTGGACTCGTCGAAAAACATCCCACAAGACCACTGTTGCGGTGTACACAATGCATGCTCTCTACTCCAGGTTAATCGCAGGCGACAGTGAGTTGCGGTAAGTGGAACTCATCTGACAGGCCTACGAGCATATAGACCAATGTGCCCTAATCGTCTGTACACGGTCTGCCTTGAAACTGTCGTACCGGTAGCTGACGAGACAGGTCTGATGCTGTGCTCCGTCTGTTTCTTTTTGGCAGTAGCTGCTAAATACCGGTCCTCATTCGGCGTTGTAACTCGGGGCGACCTGTGCTGTAACATCTACTCACATTACCATCATCTTGGAATCGCTGCCAAAGCCTGGAGATTACACTCTTGGCGATTCCAAGTTCATCGGATACTTCCAGCTGGGTACGTCCACACTCCAGTCGTCCGATAATTCTACCTCGTAAAAAATCATCCAAATACTTCCCCTTTGTGCCATAACTATGCGGTTATTGCACTGAAAGGCTTTTAAAGCGCTTGTGAACAATTTTACTTCTTTGCCACCATTCCTTATATTCCCCTCTCTTACATTCTCGTCATTGTGTCGTACTATCCGCGCCAATCTGGTGGTTTCCTGTAATTAGCATACTTCTTCTTCAAGATGTGTGTGATAATTCTACAGGTGAAATTTTTATTTTAGAGTTCAATTTCTGTGTGATTCTAAATTATTTCTTAATTTATGGACATGAGTGTATATACTATACATACAGCTTTATAAAGATATCTTCACGAAGCTGCTAACATTATATCTACAAAGCTGCATCTCCTCTGATATAGTCTAATGATCAGCAGATTGAAATTTTAAAACATTTATTTTCTAATGTCTATAACAAAGTATTTTACAGGCTCACTTAGTTTATTTTTTATTCAATAAACAATTTTCAAAAGATAATTTTTATTAAAAACCGGAATGATACCTTATTAAATAAAAGTAGTAATTACCCGAATTTGTAAAAGAATTACAAAATGAAAGAATAGAAAAAAATTAGAGTTAATTTTACATGAGATCGTATCAATATTTAAATCAACTGTAAAAGATAATTAAATGAAACATAGAACAATGAAATAGGCTCTTTCTAACGAAACCAAATAAACACATTTGCAGATGCAAAACCGCTAAAACCTCTAACACAATACGCACAGCGAACCATTTTTAAAATGGTTGGATTTTGAGATACGAGTTTTAAAAATGAAAACAAATAGGGCCCTAAAGAATAAATCTTTCAAAATAAATAAATAAATAAAATAAAAACATTCTGCATTTAAATCTGTAACCGAAGCAATAAATATTCAGATAATGTCGGGAAAAGAATTGAAAATTACAGAATACATTAATTTTAAGCGAAAAGTTTTGGCGAATTTTGCCAAAAGGGAAAACGGGAGAAAGGAAAAAGAAATGGGGAAACTCTTCTTCCTGATTAACTGGTAATTAAAACGCTATCTTTTTGGGGATGAATTTTACGTCTTTCTCGAGTCTCTCGTCGCATTTGAAATGGGAGGAATTTAATTTTTCCGGATAATGGATGCTGGATTTAATTTGAGAAAAATTAATTTTCTTTTAAGTTAATTTCCCGCTGGGCTAGAGGGCACCTAATTTGCAGAAGCTATTGAGTTGTGCAAATAAAATTTTTACTACGTGCTTTTCATTCTACAATGCAAGAAAATCAGATTTTTAAAAAGCATTTTATTTTAACAAAATAGCTTCTTGGGAAATAACTTTGGAAAAGAGTGTTTTATTTTTGCGGCGAACTTCTTCCGAATTATGAAGAGATTTTAATGCCTCTTATAAACCGAAATGTACTCGAGAAGTTTTATAGTTTGTGTAATTACGCAAAATTGGGGAATTGAATCCATTAGGGCTAAATGCTAATCATCTTTGGACAAATGGATAACATAATGAATATTATAGTTTTCTCTCGAAAGGGTTTGTAATGGACTTTAATGTCATATATATATATTTTGGGCTGTATCAATTTTCTAGATGCTTTCTGAAATAAACAAGAATTTTTCCTTTATTTTACTATCTATTTTGCATATATTGTCTTATACTATCTACCATGCCGGATTAAAAGAAACCTTTTGGGGACCGATGGCCGAGTGGCCAGCGCTCCTGGCGCTCGTCGGTGCCACGAGGTTTTGGGTTCGAGCGGCGGTGCCCTGAATGTTTGTAGTAGTTCACAAATTCTGCTAAAGCCACAGAGGTCCCGGTGTGACCAGGCTGTAGAGCATTGGGAGTGAGGGCTGACAATCTTACTCAGTAAAAAGAAAACATCTTTGTATCGAAATCTGCCAGTGAGGTTGATGACCTTGAGGGCTGTGCTAAGAAAAAGGATTATGATGATGTTGGATATTCCATTTAAATAACTGCTCTTCCTTAAGCTTTGGCGTCACGCTACATGTTTTCTTAAAGTAATTTCGTTGAACAATCCCATTTTTGACACTGTTCGGGGTTTGGCTTCTTATTTTTATTATTTTCGAAAATCTGTCCAATTCTTGGGTTTTCAGAATATGTAATTTTGTGTTTTCTTTTAAGATTCATTTGAAAAATGTATGCACAATAAATATAAACGTAGAGCACATCGTTTCAAAACAGGCGTTAAATTTCTGTGTCAAGCAAACTGCAATAAAAGGTAAAAAATTTTAAACCGTATTTCCATTATTGTGGGTATTTCTTTTGTAGAGATTTATGTTCACTTAAAGGCTGTTGTAAATTGTTGGAAGAGAACAAAACTAAGGGGAGGAGGGTGACCTAATATATCCTCACAAAATGAATATAGATTGCGCAGCATGAGAATAAGATAAGCGTCGAATTAAATGTCCAAATTGAACTTCCAACAGAGGGGGAGAAAGAAAAAAAGAGATTCCAACGAATTCCAAGGGTAC
>BPLR01013522.1:0-12644 GCA_021605095.1 Caerostris extrusa
TTTTAACAGAAATAATTCTTACTTGGTAGAAGTTAATTTATAAAATTAGGTACTCAAATACAGGAACATGATTTATTCATCAGAAGATGATATTTTTTTAATAAGCAGAGCATTAGTCATGTTTTTTGCTGTAACATTTTTAAATATGAAAGTATTATTAATTTTGCTTTAGTGTAATATTATTTTACTGAAGCAAATTTTATTATTTTTAAATGTGATTATATAGTCGTTAGAAATATGCATTTTCAAACGAGTTACACGTCCTAAACTTGAAATTTCTCTAAAAATGTAGATATAATTCATTCAGAAAAATGCCGTGCTAAAAAAAATCAAATCATTAGTCAGTTATGTTCATTTATTTTTAACATATAAGAAAATTCTTTGCATATTATATAGTTATTTATATTACGTAAGAATTAATTTATTTAATTGCAGGATCATCATTTCAAATAACGAATCCAATAACTCT
This sequence comes from Caerostris extrusa, assembly GCA_021605095.1. Classification (NCBI taxonomy): domain Eukaryota; kingdom Metazoa; phylum Arthropoda; class Arachnida; order Araneae; family Araneidae; genus Caerostris; species Caerostris extrusa. The sequence continues at coordinate 470 of BPLR01013522.1, forward strand.
CTGTATATCCAGCGACTATATATATTGTAATATAATTATTGTACATTTTCACCACGAGATGAGATATAGCATTTTGTTCAAGGAAAGGTATGTATATTCTTCAACAAGTGCATAGTAACAACCTATCACTCAAGTCTGACAGCAGGTAAAGTTGGAGTGTCCGTGGATATTTATAGTACGTGCAATTAGCAGTTTGTTCTAATGAGAGCAAATATGATAAGCAGATATGAAGCATCATGGATAATGATACTTCATGAAATTAGAGATTGTCTGTTCGACCTTCGCAGGTCGAAATAATTACAGATGGGATATAGACTACGTCATGATTTGCTGCATCGTGATTGGTGATAGACCACAAACTGAGAATGTGTCCACTCCAATAGTAAATGAGGGAAGCTGACCCCCCCCCCACTCCCCCCACCTTGATGGATTTTCTTATAGGAAGATTTTTGGAGAAGGAGAGGAAGAGTGATCTGCGACGAGATTGTTCTGTGTTAATAATATATTAACCCAAAGTTCTGTATATATATATATATATATACGTACAGTAGGTCACACACAGGCAGGTGGTGGCGGTATTATGATTTGGGGGACGTTCTCTTGTGCGTCTCTGGGACCCGTGGTTGTGGTAGAGCAGACCATGAATGCTACAGGGTATCTGAACGTCATTGTGGATCAGTTGCACCCCTTACATGGCCTCCGTTTTTCCAGCTGGAAATGGAATGTTCCAACAGGACAATACCCCTTGTCACATTTGGGATGTCCTGGGACGGCAGCTCAGAGTTCAAAGACCACCAATTCGCAATATCTCCGGATTTGCGTGACAGTTGCTTAAATATCTGGTACAATCTGTCTCCGGCCATCTACCAAGGACTTGTGGCATCCATGCCAAGGCGGGTTGAAGCTGTGTTGCGCGTCAAAGGTGGGCCAACTCGTTATTGACAGGTGGTCATAATGTTTTGGCTCTTGAGTGTATATATGATGCTTGTAAATAAAAATTAAAGTTTTTCCCATGCACCTAAAAAATGTGTCCCTCTTCTTGAAGCCATTACAGATCGAGACATTACAATATATATATATATGTATATGTATATATATATATATGTACGGACTTGCTTGACCGTGAAGGAGGTTAAAAATAAACAATCCATATCTGGTTAGCGAAGTTCAGAAATTTTGTCGTCAGTCGCAAGCTATGAATCACATAGTGAATTCAAAATCCCTATTTAAGAGCTAGAGCAAGCCTCTATTCTTTCGCCATAAAAGATGAGAATGCATGGATGAGTAGGGATGGGATGAAATGAAGAATGCAGAAAAGTGTGCTTAGCTTTTTTTTTTTTGCTACGAAAACCTGAAAATTCTAATCCAGGAAACCCAGAGATATGCACCATGCATCAGCAGCACGCAAACGGTAGAGTGGAAAAAATAAAAAATTCAAGATGGAAACTTCCATCAAACAGCAAATTCGGTATGAATTCAAGTTTCAAAAAGCGTTTTTCATTGCAGTATCGATAGACTTCAATGAAAAGAAGATACAAATAAGCAACGTGGCATAAAATCTAGATATGAATTTTAAGATAGAATTGTTGTTATCATTCAATAAATTATCAAGAAATATTGAAAAATATTTGAATAAATATGAGTAATCCATTTGTAAAAGAGAAATTGTAAATAAATAGGTAACATGAAAGTATTAACAGTCAGTTTAAAGTGAAAATCTTTCACATTTATACTAGTAATATAAATTTCATAGATGCTATTATGAAAAATGATTTTAAAACGTTTTTAGCACTTAAATAACTGGCTATAGAAGTAAATATGCTGTTTTTCAATAACCAAGCACTTTGACATAATCATACATACAAAAAATGTGGAACATCAGCAGTTACTCCGCTACCAATGTGCATCAGGGCAGGGGGAAGCCTGTTACATTCACTTTTTATTAAAGATTCAATATATATTAAAACCAAAAATTAAATTCCTCTGCAATTAAGTAATGACAAAAAAAAGGGAAGATTTAGCAACATTCTCAATGCTTTATGTAGTTTCATTAATTTTTATATTGATTTCTTTAGAATATAGTAAAGGTGAAAAAAAAAATTATATTCAAATATCTAATATAAAAATCTATAAATCTATATTTAATTTACAGCATATCAGAGAAAAATATATATTTTTTAATATTCTTATTTTATTTACACTGAAGTGAATTCATGGGATAGCATATGCAAATTTTCAGATGGCAGTAGCAAAGAAAATATAAATAGTGCTTTTTTAATAATCTTCGATTTTATTTTAATTTTACGTGAAAATTGACCGCAGACATTAACAGACTTTGAACGCGGAATGTTAGTTGGAGCTAGACGTTATGCCATTTTAATCGTTCGGGAATTCAACATTCCCAGATCCACTGTGTCAAGAGTGTGCCTCGCTTCAGGCATAACATCCCACCATAGCGCAGTGGTCGACCGCCTGCACTTAACGACCGAGACCGGCGACGTCTGCAAAGAGTCGTAACAGACAAGCAACACTGCGCCAAATAACCGCAAAATCAATTTCAGGATTTTCTGCTAAGAACTGTGCGGAGAAATTTGGCTTTCTTGGGCTATTCCAGCAGAAGACCGACTCGAGTGCCTTTACTGACAGAAACAACGCTTGCAGCGACTTGTAGCATGAGCATAAAAGGAATGGAAAACCGTGGCCTGGTCCGATGTGTCACGATTTCAGTTGGTAGATGATGGTAGGGTTGTGTGAGAAGCCATGGACCCAAAATGTGAGCAAGGCACTGTTAAGCTGGTGGTTCCGTAATGGTGTGGGTTGTTTTTCATGGCATGAACTTTATCCTCTGGTGCGACTGGACCGAACGTTGACTGGAAATGCTTATGTTCAGACTTGGAGATCACTTGCAGCCATTCATGGTCTTCATGTACCCAAACAAATTATTTTTTAATGTGGGCACAATTCGCGATTGGTTTGAAGAACATTCTGGACAATTCCAAGAATGATCTGGCCACTTTAGATCGCCCGACATGAATCCTATCGAGCATTTATGGGACATCATCGAACCTAAAATTACCATCAACGCTTTAATTATGGACGTCTATCAGCAGCATGGCTCAATATTCCTGCAGAAGACTCCTAAGACATGTTGAGTCCATGCCACGTCGAGTTGCTTTGCCGGGCGAAAGAGGGCCGACACGATATTATTATGACTTTTGTCACTTCAATGTAATTTTATATGAAAATTAAGCATTGCATTTTAAATGATTATAGTTATTTTTAAAGGAAATATTCCTCGAAAAAACTTTCTCTATTTTTTATGAACTTTGTAATGAAAAAGAAATCTCATATTTTTGTAAGTGCTGTTTTTCCCAAAGAGTTGAAAATGAGCCCAAAAATTACTTTTTAAGATTAATTGATTGCTTTATTAATAATGTGTAATTGATGAGTAATTACTTAATTACAATTTCAATAAATCTACAATCTAGACGATCTAATTTTTCTTATTATATATTAATTATTTTAATGTGAAAATTCGATTTTAATTAAATAAAGTTTTATTTACTTTATATCGCTATCAATTCGAAAACTGGAAAACCTAAAAATAACTAATGCCATACGTATAACCATTAATTGTTTTTGGTAAGTTGTGAGAGAAATTTTATTATACTTTTCTCGAATGTAAGGAATTTTATAGAATTTTTGTCTTGGTATTTTATTTGTTGTGAATACTATTTGCATAACAGCGACACACAAATTAACTTTACATTATGTACAAAACAAATTAAATTGTATGTAATAACATAGACTCTGAGACATGACTTCATTACTAACAGATTTTATATTAAATAGCACTCAATAAAAAAATTCCCAAAATATTTTAATTTTTAAAAGTTAAAGCTATAAATATGTATCCGTTTATCATAAAATTTTTGTAAAAAAAATGATGATACGATACTTACCAGATAGATTAAAATAATTTAAATATGTCTAAATAAAAGAAATGTTTTAAATTGTGTAGATAAATTTTGTTTCAGCATTTCTTATTTCAATCATTTCGTATATGTAAGAATAAAATATGAGATCTCATGATGCATTTAAATAGTAACTTACTTTATTTTTTAATTTAAAAACTTGCATCGTCTTCCGCAATTAAACTGCTGAGTAACTATTTGAATAACAGAAGGAATACAAGAATCTGTGACCTGATGGTACATTGGTTAGCGCTCTGGTCGTTGTTACCACAGTATTCAGATTTCTGGCTGTGGCATGGAGGGTTGTTAGTGGTTCGGAATCCACGTTAACTGTAGATTTCTGTTTAATTAGCCTAAAGTGTACAATAAATGACCGTACCGAAGCACTGAATAATTAATTTATTAAACATACTGATTGCATTTCAATTCTTTTTCAATGCATATATGCCTCAAAGATGCTCATGAATCTTCTAAACTGGATGGTCATAGTCTCTGGTGCCATTGAAAGTACTATAAAATTGTAATTGAAATTGAGCGGTCAATGAAGGGACCCCTCAATTTCAATTGATTGCAAATTGAAATTGAGGGGTCATCTTTCCTCTGCTTCACTTGGGGCCAACGAGATGCAGTAGTTTTCTAACAATAAGGGTATTTCACACTTCACGCTAATTATCAAACTACTCTAGGTCTTAAATAAATTAATATAAAATTAGTTTGAGATTCTTTTCTAAACTATCCATCAAAGGGTATTTAAACTTTTAAAAAAAAAAAATATTTAAAATAAAAAAATTTACTTTTCTATCATTTAACGATAAACTAGAAAAAAAGTAAAATATTGACTAAGCGATAAAAAAAAAAAAAAATTGAAGGAGCACCTTTCAAAAGCACTAGACAGATTTTTTTTTTTCAGATTATAGAGTAGATGCAGGGTTTTCTAGGACGAAGTGCCTTAAAGTAGTGTGTTTGAGTTGCATCAACGAAGAATTTGAAGTAGCTCCGTTGTGATAGAAGTTTTTTGCTGTGGTCTGTTCTTTTTTCCCCCTCAGGACTAGGTTTTTTTATCTATTTAAAAGGGTTACCATAAAATCCAATGCATGCTATAATGAGTTATAAAAAATATATGTATAAATTCAAGTAATTTGCTATAAAATATTGTGTTGGTATAGAGTGATGCATTTAATATGATGTTTTTAATGTAAGAAAATATATATTATGTCAAAATGCTAAGAATATTTTTGTAAATATAACGTACAATATATCAGCTGGATCGGAAATGTCGATTCTGTCAATATTTGTTTATTATTTATCAGTTCCATATATTTTAAATTAAAGTAATTTGTTTACTTGTAAATAGTTTAATCTTTTTTTTTTTTACAATTTTGAGTGAAATCGACACGAAATACTAGAAGAGATATATATATCGAGCATTATTTGATTTTTGAGTTTGAGTAAGGTAGCAATGTGACAGTTGCTACCAAGAACATTTGCAATGCTCATTTAAGAGCTTTTAGGCGTTCGTAAATGCTGAGGTGGTTTTCTATCGAGTAATTTTTATCTTTCCGGCTCGTATAAATTAAGGGATATGGAAGACCAACAACTTTAGACAATGATGGGTTAACGAAAGCCAGTGGAAACAAATCCTTGCCAGGCAATCGAGAAAATGTCAAACACTCTTAACCAACTTTGGTCAGCCATCCAAGAACATTTGCAACAGATTGATAGCAGGTTTCTTGATAACTTATAATCTGTTCGAAGAAAACAAAGCTAACCTATCTACCGTATGCAACTTTGTGCTTGAACGGTTCGATACAGATGCATTTTTGATCACTTGATCACTGAAGATGAAAAATGGGACCTCTATGATAATCCAAAAGCAAAAGGCAGTGGCTCTTTCCGACTCAGCAAGAATTTACATCTCAAAAAAGGAGGGAGCCGTGCTCGCTCTCGGTATATACCTAAGTATTTTTTGCTTCTGTATTATTTTTTGGGTTACGATCCGGGCTCGATTGGTTTACGAAAAATCAATCGAGCTCTACATATCATCCACCAGACCGCTTTGACCTTATGTAACGTTTGTTAGGTTTTTTTTTTTCATTTATTTCTATTCACGAAAATGTACTAATGTACTGAAACCATCCAAATCGTTATTATTGGTGTATATTAGCATGCCCGTTTGGTATCTTTGTGAATTAAAGGTGTGTTTAAAAAGTTTTCTTAAAGGGATTGGATACTATTTGACATATACGAGTAAACTGCTCAATTAATCAGACATATTTGAAGATAATGGCAAGAACATTTTATTCAGCAATTTCGAATTGGATTAGTTAAATGAAAATTGAAATTGTATAAATAAAAGTTTGGCTGAATGACAATATAATATATCACCTTTCCTTTTCTTTCATTTCTTCTATTGGTGTTTTACAAATTAAGTTTTTACATGCTTAGAATTAAATGTAATTCTTCATAATTATGTTTTTTTACTGTAAATGTAATTTTATTTTGTAAATATTTGAAGAGTAATTTGAACATTATTGTTTAAATGATATGCTAGTTTTTCTTATCTTGGCTTTAAATGATTTTCATAAAAATTGCGATCAATTTAAATTTTTTATCATTAATAAGGTTTTATTTAAAAATCGTGAATATTTTTTGATCAATTGTTTTACTTTCTTAAACATATATTTCGATGATGTTTAATACAACTTTATTTTAAAGGATTTATAAGTAAATGCAACTTTACTGAAAGAATTTTTGAATCCTTACAATGTAAAATATGTTAAAATAGAGTTTGAATGTTTCAAAGTGAGTTAGAAATGCAATTTGGCTATCAAGAAGATCGTTTTTTTTTTATAATTACTTTGTCAAAAATGTATTTTTCTTATTCCATGCTATAAAACTCTAAAAAATATTCTCATATATTCTTTTATGTTTTTTAAAAAACGAAAACACGCAATGTTTGCATTATTTCTTTAGTTTTCGACAAAAATAATATGCTATAATGTCATTCGGTAAACAAATTCTGAATTTATATATTGTATATTTTTTAGATTACTTTTCATTTGTAAAAAGTTTGAAAATCTCAATTTCGTGCATACCACAATATTCAGAACTTTAAATAATTCTAGTTGTTACTAATGTAGTTGTTTTTAAGGTAAAACAACTATATTCTTGGAAAAAAAAAGGAATAATTTACTACTATTTTAAATAAAGTTTTCATTTATTTTTATTTCAATAATAAAAACTAAATGTTCTAATCATGCAGACCAAAAAAATTAATCTCGTTTTTGAAAATTTATTAGAGTTAGTTTTATTTTTTTTTATCTTGGTTTGGTTTGGTTTCTTGCTCTATGGTCCTTTGTGCACACTTTGGGCTAATTAGATCGGGACTTACAGGCACTATCTTGGAGACAAAAAAAGTCCTGTAAACGTCCAGAATATCGAATATTTTCAACTAAATATTTTCGTTAAATTGCAAAGCTGTAGCTTTAATATTTTGGAAATTATTAGTTTTAATTAGTGATAATAATATTTAAAGGCTACATGGCTATCTAAGTATTATTGTAAAATTTTCTTTATTAACATAGTAACTTCCAAAAATATTGCGTAAATTTATTTTGTTTAAGAGTGAAACAAATTAATAATTTATAGTAATTAAATTGGATTATTTACATTAAAATAAATATCTCTCTATGTATTTTGACTGTACGTTTAGTTTTCCTGCAAATTAGGATGTAAATTCCTTTTCTTCAATTTTCATGTTTGAAGTGATATCCTCTACTGTAAATAACAATTCTCTTTATTTATGTTTTAATTAAAAAAATAGTTAAAATGCATGTGTCTAAAAACTAGCTAATCATACGAACAAATATTAGTTTTTAATTTTGTTTTTGTGTTTTAATTATCAATACATTAGTTTATAATTGTGCTTAAATTATCTTCAAGACATTTTCTTGTTGTTGTTGGTAGAGTTAATCGAAAACACTCATGCTGAGCTTGCTAAGCTAATTTTTCTTACTTAAATAAGAAACAAGTGTACGAAGGAAAACTATGTTTCATTTTCAATAAATATATTACTGATAATCTTTCTTGTCTTAATTACTTTCTAATATTAATTATAATTATTCGCTTTTAAATAGCGTATTTAATTATATATTGTTTTGAAAAGAATGGAAATTAAAGAAAAATGAAATGCAATTTCAATCTAAAAATTTCTTAGGAAAATATTAAAAATATGTTACAAAAAAGAAAACTTTCATAACGTCAGTCACAAATCTTCATTACAAACATTATAAAAATTCTTAATTAAACTTTGACCATTTTAAAAATGACTAATTTTTTTTTTGAGAAATTTATTACTGTTAGAAAATTTATTGAGAACAAAATAACAAACTATTCTACTCTATTTTTATTCTTTTTATTGTTCTACTTATACCTGCAGAAAACACATTATTCAAGTTGGCTATAGAATAAGGACATTAAATATGCTAAAAGCAACGCTATATTCACAGATAATGATCTTTCTGAGGTAGATGCTCAGCGTAGTCACGCACATGCAACATAAACATCTGCTACAAAACTCTTTAATGACCACATGCATTTTCTGCTCGAAGAGATTATTCTAGAAAATTCAAGCGATGTTACAGTTTTTCAACCTTTTTTAAACCATTTCTAAGTTTTCTACTTTATATTTAAATGACACAGACTTTTTTGAAAAATGTTTTTGTATTTCCTAATTTTATTTAAGAAAAATAGTGGTAAGTGGAGATTTCCAACAGTTGAAAAAAAAAAAAAACACGTGTCCTTTTTTTTTTTTTGCTGATGAAAAAATAAACTTTATTTTATTTTACTAACAAGCACATATTTATCCTAATTTTGGATAACTTGAAAAATTAATAACATGAAATTTTTGTTTATATTAAAATTATTTAAATTTCTATTTTTGCGATTAGTTTTTCTATCATGAAAATATTAAAATCAGTTAAAATTATTTTCCAGTGGCAAAGTATTTATGGGTTTATGCTAATTAAAAGTATGATAATGTGAAATGAATGGTCTATTTATCGGTTTAAATTATAAATGTTTTTTTTTTTTCAAACATGTAAATTATAAATAATATTCTCTAGGATGTTTAGAACAGTAAAAATTAAAGATAGGTTGTTTTTTTGAATTTTCAGTTTAAAGAAATCTGAATCTTAATTATTTTCCTGTTCGCCAATGATGGCAAATTCTAATTCAAGGAATCTTGTACACCTTATTACTTTTGTTATGTGTAATCAATATTCACAGTCACTCTATCACCATATAAACTTACTGATAAAGAGACAGTGAATATTGCTTAGCTTTTGAGTTGCTTGAATGCTCTTCATAATAATAATAATTTTCTTCAGTGGGTTCCGTCACATGTGGGTGTTTACAGCAGCGAGATTGAAGATGAGCTGGCCAAGGAGGGCAGCCTTAAGAGTTCTACTGATGGTGATTGTCTGTCTTTCTCGGAGCTTGGTGTACGGTCAAATTAGTTATAAACTCCTCTTGGAGTAAGGCCCCTTACATGAGTGGTATGATTGTAAACACCCTGGTGCTGCTTTAATTGGGACTGGCAGTAGATCCGAACAGGCGGCTTTTGCTAGGCTCCCCAATGGTCATCTTCGTGCCCAACGTCATGAGTCAGTACTTAAGGTTTATTCCTTTTGGCAGAAATATTAGCTAGACTCAAGCAACTCCTGCCCATATTCTGAGTCTTTTATTAGTTGCCAGAAGAACCAGTTGCGCTCAAGTCCTGGAGAGGTTTTTCATTGTTTGAGAACACACGGGTTCATGGGACCAAGTGGAGTAAGAAACACATGTAGATATTAATGATTTGGCTATTCTAGATAAACTCGTTTATTATTTATATCGCCTTATATTTTAGGGCTTTTATGATTCATCTTATGCCAAAAGCTACAAAACTTTTCTGGTTACTCGATGCAGTATCTAAAGCTGGAACATAGGCTTCATGCCTCTGTAGCATTAAGATGCAAACATAAAATGTTGTTCAAACTTAATTGTCACATTTCACATTGTTATAATTGATAATTCTAGATATCATTGTTAAACTATTTTTTAAAATAACCTTTTTAGTAATATAAATTGCTTTTATCAAAAGACAATTAATCAAAAAATATTTTATGAACATAATAGAAATTCATTTTTAAAAGTCTTTTAATCTTGAAGAATTCCTAATTAACATGACAAAAGTAATTTTATTTTTTTTCATTTTATTGTTGAATTAATTTTAAAAATATTAGGTAACTCGTATTCTTTACTTAATAAGCTCTTGCACAAAAATTACCTTCAAATAGTGCTTTATTATTATTAAAATTGCTTCCATGTAAGATAAGAATATTTCATTTAACAAAGCACCAAATTAGTTTAAAGGATTCAAAAATATTTTTGCAGTTAAAATTTAAAAAATTTGCATTTAACTCTATTATTGTAAAGCTCTTAAATTACATGACAGTGAAGATTCTTTTTTTTTATCATACTAATATGATTCAATGAGAACTTAATCAATGAAAGTTGAAATTAAATTTAATTACATCTTAGAAAATGCCTCTTTCAAATTTCATTCAATGGATCTTGCATAAAATCTAGAAGAAATTTCTAACTTAATTGAATAACTATCTTAGGAAAAATAAATTTCATTATAATAGTACTTTTTTAATGGCAACTTAGAATTTCGATTTGGTTTTTTAAATCTTTCGGCGAGTTAAAAGCTTATGCTTTAATGGATAATTAATTGAATTTGCAAACGGTACAAAATAAGTGCTTTGAATTGGCAAATGCCGCGATTATTTTATTATAAATGCAAATAAACATCATTTTGAGATTCCAAAATTAAAAACACAAAAATATCGATAGTTAAATAATTTTCGTGTCATAGTAATACAGACAGTCACAAAGTCAACATACAATTTCAAAAATTGTATTTTTAAAAAATGAAATGACAGAAATGAAATATTTAATTTAATTTAATTTAATTTAATGAATTAAATTTATAAAAATTGAAAACTGAAACCTGTAAAATTTTTCATTTTGAAATACAAACTGCATTAATATATTTACATAAAAAGAAACATGTTAAAAGGAAGTTAAATTCCTTTAATGAAAATCACATGACACGAAAGTGCACATACATTACAAGGAAAATAAAAATTAGCATAACTTATGCAAAAATAAAATGATTGCCTTTGTAAATCAATGAGGTCTTCTTAATCTCTTAGGCATTGAAACCATAAGATTTTGTGTAATATCTAACTTAATATCAGACCACGTTTGGAACTATACATTGAACCCAATCTTTTATCTTTGACACTGTAAATTCCATCTGTAAAGTTTTTCTATACGTGAAATGCGATTAAAATCCGCCAACTGAGGAAAGGTATGAAGGTGTGCAGGATCTTTTATAAAGGAACCATTTTTTCACACTCTTTCACGGTGATTGAGTTCATTGTCGTGTTGCCTCTACTTCCAAGCTATAAACTGTAAACAGATGTCTGCACATTACGTTTCAAAATTTTGAAGTGTCTGAAACGATTCATCTTATTTTCACCGAATGTTAATTTCTCAACACCAAACAGCTGACACTGATGCCAAAATCGTGCCTCTTTTTGGACCACTATTGGAATGGCATTAAATGAGTTTTAATTCTTCGTTTCTACGTCGCCAAAATTTATCATGTCCATCATTTCAGAAAGCATTATATTTACACTCATCGGTTGAACGGGCAGTTTTCCAAAAAAACAAAAATCCTTATGAATATAATTATTAAGCAAAAGTTAGTCCTTTTACACTAGCTCTGTGTGTGAATGGCTTTCTCCATGAAACTCTGCAAAGAAATCTGTTAGACTGCAGGCTTTCTTGAACTTATTCTGTATTAATACTTTTATTAATTGTCACTGCAACATATTCAGTTAATTATGAGAGGATGGTTTTGGATTTTAATTTACTTTCATCGTCATTATTCGAGCATCTCGATTATTCAAATTTTTCGACCGTCATTTACGAAATTTCCCAAAAATATTTTCAGTTATTTTGTAATTTGTTATAATAGTTTACAGTAGGCTAACTCTTCCCAACAATTTTTGGCGATTTTTCAGCGTAAGATTTTATATTTCTCCTTAACTTAATTATCGAATTTCGATGTTAACACTGCTTTCCTGTCT
>BPLR01013523.1:0-29278 GCA_021605095.1 Caerostris extrusa
CTACCATTCCGCTGCCGCTACAGATGCCTTTTCAAGATGCGGGCAATAAAAAAGATAAAAAGAACTGGCTAGAAAGGAACAATCAGTGATGAAGATATTACCATGGCGATGGTAGTTCTTTCACATGGTAGAAACTGAATTACCACCAATGAGTTCTTTTCGAATGCATTGCGGAAAAGAAATCAATAATAGGAGCAGCTATATCCCTTTGTCTCTGAGGAGGAGGAAAATTACGTTCTTTGGTGGACGACGAAGCCCCCATGGTGAATGATAAATGAGTCATGATACCAGGTCGGATGTTTACCTACCCGCAGAGGGCGAGCTATAATACTAGTGCAAATACTATCTCATCCGGTGTTAATGGTTCATATCTACTGGAGGTGAGCAGAAGATATTTTTCTATCTGATACGGAACCTCAGTGAAGATTTATCTATTTAGTTTTTTTCAGGGAATAGGGAAAAATCAGAGATATACAGCACTATACTCAAATAATTTCGAGGTCTGACCGACCTGGTCGAATGAATAATTGCCACAGAATTCTTTTACGGGGAAATTTAAATTTTTAATTTTAGCCTTGTCCTCATTTTTAAAATATATCAATATTAATATTATTGATCCTTTTGCAAAAATATTTTTTAATTCTGTAATTTTTTTAAACAATAAACAAATATTTTTTTTTTTACTGGTAAATTCTAACTTCATAAAAAACATTTTAAATCGGAAAAGAAATGATTTTTTGGGAATTAACTTATGATACCGTATATAGAAAAGAAAAATTTCCATTTAAAAACAATATAAAAAAAAACAAACAGGTTTAAACATTTAAAATAAAATATTTTATTTTACTTTTATGTTTACGACTTTGATTATTATAATATTAAAAAATTATTTCTTATTGTTTTATAAGAATTTTTAACGATTAAACACTTTGAAAATCATACTAGTTGAATATATTTTTTTTTACAACTGTAGAAAATCCAAAGTTTGAAAAAGTTTTACTAACATATATTCTGATTCTATTACTAGCATATATTCAGTCATGAATACTACAAAATATTTATGTAAATTTACATCACATGCGAGTTTAACTTAAATGTTTACAACTCGCTTACGAACTTCAAGAATTTATTCATAGCTTTTCACTAATCAATTAGTTTAGGATGTTTTTTTTTAATTTCCTATTCCCATTGAACATTTTTTTTTAATGTTTTGTAAAAACAATCAATCAGAAATATTTCATCAAATTTTCAGGGAATATCAGTTCTTTTTCTCACGATCATGTTTCCATAGTGATTCTCATGGGTAACTGGCCAAATATGAGATAAACCCTTGAAATTCCCGGAATGCACTTCTATGATTGATCCTGACATAAATTGTACTAGAACTAATCATAATTTTATGCCATTTCTAATGGAAATTCTTGAGCAGTCATTCTTAAAATAAATATTTTAAGAGCGTAACTTGATTACAAAAATTATATTTATTTAATTAAAAAAACTAATAATATCTGTTTCTTCTTTAAAAATCAGATGCGTCTCATTCAATTCATTTGCCATTATTTTGGCTTGGTAAGATTTAAATATCTCCTATGATTTGGGTTTGGTTATGTTAATAAAACAATAACATAAAAACACCTTATAAAAATACATTGGTATATTTATAAATAATCCATGACAAAATAAATTAATGCTAGAGTCATTTGGTTTTTCCTGTAGATATCAAAAATACAAAAATTTAATCAGTATTGCAAAAATGTTACTTTTTATAATTAAATAAATAAGTCATTAAATAAATTTTTCTAGAAATTCTTTTATTTAATAATTCCACCCAAACATAGTGCATTTTTTTTAATTAAAAATATAGTATTCTAATTAATTACAGCAATATAAAAACAATCAATGATATGCATAGATGGAACGATACAGAAATTAATTAATTAATTTCGTTTTGTCCAAAAATATTTGAATTTTATTAAAAATAATTTGAAATAGTAAAAAATGAAACTCTAGGAAATATTACTGAGAAATAAAGTATAAAAAAACTGAAGGTAAAATTGTGTAATTGAAAATTAAAATTTAATTTATTCTTAATTTTGTCGGAAGAATTTTTCACCCTAATAAAATAACTACTCTTTTGTGATTAAAAAAATTTCCGCAAATGGGAAGACGTAAAAAAAAAAAAATTCAATAAAAGATTCCTTTTCTTTTAAAAAATAATATTTTTTTATTAATTTATGAAAGCGCAGTTTATATTTTAATCAATGTCTGTCTCTATAAAAAACCTGAATTAGTGTAATTAGAATATGAATATCGCATCGCTTATCGTATCGCTTATGAATAAATCAGTAGATTTTTCTCATGAAATTAAATTCACTAGAATTTTTTTGTCTTTGATTTTCTTCAGAAAGACTGCAGCGAATGCTTATAAAAAAATAATATATTTTTATGATTGTCAGTGGATATGAAAACAATTCTAAAAATCTATTCAAAAGAAGATATTTTTTGTTTGCTGTAGATAGACATTGTATACTGTACAAATTTTTTTTTTACATTTTCGCCCATTGATGTGCTTTATTCTTTACTTATGTATACAACAAACTGCATATTGACGAATGATAATGGGAGAATCTTCCGCAAGGACTTTATGAGCTTCATGAATATATGAGAAAAATGTAGAAACCTTCCATTAGGCAGCTAGGACTACAGAAGCGAAAATCGTATACACGTTCTAACAATCGGTATCGGATCTCCCTTGTCCTAAAAGCAGTGGCTTCACAGCAAGTAGCTATTCGCTCCTGGATATATATGTGGGTAACTGTCTGTACAACAATACATATATACATATGTGGGTCTAACATATGGGGGTTCTAAAGTAAACCCAACAAAAATGTTCTCGCACGTGTATATGATTGGACACGTTAAATCCAAAATCCAATTAAAACGTTTTTTTTTTTTTAATTATTAGCTCGGAGAAAAGCAAGTAAATAAGGAACTTTGGATTTTAACGCTAGATAATATGGTTCTCTAAAAATGTAATGGCCAAATGTGAAGACATTGTTATATGCTCTCCGTAGGCTATGGCTATACTCTATGGGTAAAATTTGTAATTCTAACAGCAAATGAACAAGTCCTGTGTTCGTAAATAGCATTATAAAATGTATTTTCGAAACCATTGATGCGAGATGTTAAAAATATTTTGTAAAAATTGCCATTTCTGAAAGCTATGACTTTAATGCAATCCACCAATAAATTTTAATTTTCTGCGCACCAATTTCACATTTTACCAACTACAACGAATCGCACAATATATTCATATGTATCAATAATTCGCTGTACGCGTATTTTTTTGATGAAAAAATATTTCAATAATTTTTTTTTTTTTGTAATAATTATCCCTGTAAGATTGAGTAAGAATGCTTAGTGTGAAAATAGGGTCAAACAAGACACATCCATAAACAAACAAATGTTTCGGTTAAATTTAAGGAGACGAGCAGTAGCAGGTCTTTGCAGGTACCTTTCTCTAAGTAACTTTGAAACTGCTACATCTCAGCCTTACAAGTGGTGAATCATATATAATATATCTTAATCAAATCAAAACCCTGAAATTAAGTTAAACCAATACATGACTTTTAAAGTGCATTTTTGGGTTACATATAATTAATATTGTTAGTCTCTGAGTTTTAAAACGTAATACATTTGAAAATCGTTTTCTTTCATTTTTACATACCGATTCATTAAGGTACTACAAACACTGGGACCGCAGAATCTGGCTCCATACGCACATCTCCTCATCATGTGGTCTTTTCATATATAATATAAAATTGCTATTTTTATAACATTGAATAAAAAATTAAAAAGCTGGGAGAGCTATCCAACTTTAGTTTGACATGAAAGCCATCATTTTAAAATGTATTTTATCCAATACTTTCCATTATCTATTACAAGGATTTCCGGTCCCTATTATAAAGCAGCCTGAAAGATTCCCTCTTTAAGAAAACAGAACATAAGAAACTGATATCACACTTTATTTATTCCATAATTTTTATAATTAGCAATTGGTGAAAACAGGTTCTACGTTAAACAAATAGACCCCTTATCTAAAGATGTCAAAGCTAG
Source organism: Caerostris extrusa (assembly GCA_021605095.1). Classification (NCBI taxonomy): domain Eukaryota; kingdom Metazoa; phylum Arthropoda; class Arachnida; order Araneae; family Araneidae; genus Caerostris; species Caerostris extrusa. Next base: position 4,117 of record BPLR01013523.1, read on the forward strand.
AGCCGAAAACGAACTTCAGTATTATCAGCAATTTCTTTTAGAAAGAAGACAATTTCCAATTCCGTCTACATCAGACAAGTGTGTGCCCTTTCTTTGAAATTTTTCAAGTGCAGTGTCATACTATCGTGCTTTTTAAAAGTTCCATCTATATTTATATGAACTCTATACTATATTTTATATTTTTTTTCAAAAATTTGTGGACTTTTAAAGAATTACTCTAAGAGGAGCGTATTTCCAGCTAGAAACTTCCACACAGTATCTGCTCCAACAGATTTAAACATCAAACACTTTCTGCTCATTATTTAAGGTAAAAGAACACCCTCAGAGGTGATGTTTAGAAAATATTAGAATATTTTTCTTATTGCTTATTTTTTAATTGAGTACATTTAAAAATTTAAAATTAATTAAACAATTACATAAATTTTTGTATAATTTTATATGCCAGAAACTTGGTGAAAATGGCCAAAAATTGATTTAAATATTATAAAACAGGATAACAAATAATTTAATATGTATATATTTTGATTTCTAAACTTGTTATTTGTTTATAACAATATTTTACAGAGAATAGACCTTTTAGAAGTTCATATTTCAATTACTTTTATTTTTGGATTGGCTTAATGTTAACAAAAGTTTTTTTAAAAATTCCATGTTTAACTTTAAAAATATTATAGATATATATACAAAGCTAGAAATTTTTTCAAGGTTAACTTAACAAAATATGTATATCATATTTAAAGGCATTTAGAAAAGAATTGTTTATGTTAAGGTTTACGCTGTTTTACGTAAATACAAAAACGAAGATGTTAATTTTGAGGAAAGGCTAAAAATAACATTTAACAAAAATATTACTTTCACTCTGTCCAAAATTGAAACCATATCAAATAAAGCATTAGGACAAGTTTCAGGTTCATTACGCGTAACTGATTTTAAGGGTCTTCCTAATTAGATTGCCCAGAAATCGGATCTTCTGCACCATATCTTATAAGGATCAATTATTACTTCAAGTGTGTCCTAAATCTCGACCTTTACAACGGAATATATCCCTAATAACGCTTACAATCCAGATCCGAGACCATGGCTACACGCTCAACTGAAGTGTAGGAAGACCCAGGTTCTAATTTGCTAGTGGCGTCCATTGAAGTCGCTACTTTTAAAAAAGTGGAGAATCGGTGGATCTGTGTTGGCAAGGTTTTTTCAAATGATAGTGTTTATTGATTCTTAATAGACAGCAAAACTTAATGCTGTCCAAAGATGTGCGAAGTCAAGAATGATTGCAATGGACATGTTTTGAGCAGTAATGTGTTTCTATAGGGCTTCCAAATATGTTTAATACGATGGAAGTCAGAAGAATGTGATGTCCAATCCATAAACACAATAGTTATAAGGAATTTTCAATGCTGAGGTGCGTGTTCAGGTACTGTTCCCCTTCAAATATGACTCAAAATAGTTTTTCGTTAAATTTTTTAACATACACTCATGTCCATAAATTAAGAATAATGAAATTCAGGCAAAAAGAAAAGAGACAGAGGCAAAAACAAATTTGACTTATTTTAAAGTCTATTTATTTGCATAATTTTATTATTCTTCTTCAAGATGTGTGTGATATTCTACAGGTGAAATTTTTATTTCAGAGTTCAATTTCTGTGTGATTCTGAATTATCCTTAATTTATGGACATGAGTGTAATTAACACAAGAAGAACTGACAACACACACAACTCACATATAAATCTATAAAAATCTACTATACATTTATAATGTAATTTCCAAATCAGTTTACACCATTACAATTGCCTCAGCCAATTCTAATTCCAATCTGATGAATCCCCCCATCGGATAGGGAAGATACGCTTTATGGATTTTCAGTCGTGCATGGGTTATTATGTACTCTTGATAAGTGTTACTACAATATTATCCTGACGAATGCCGAATTCTCAAACGGGTTCTGTAAAATATAAGTAAATAATGCTGTTGGTTTTTATTTTTACAACATACCACAAAGATGAAGTCATTTATCTCTTGTAGTAGATTTAAAGTTACTCAGTCTGCATTAAGATGGTAACCTAATTGCTTCATTCTAATTTGAAATGGGACACGTTAAAGAAACATTTCTTAAATTTTCTTTCCCTTTCCGAGCAGACGCTTATACATGTTGTATAAACTAAAAGAGAAAAAAATTATGTTTAAAAAAATTAAACGTCATTTAATGAGTATTTGATTACAGACTTTCCTTCTCATTAGAAGAGGGATCCTATTTGACTGCAGGGAAGCCATCATTAAATTAAAAAAAATGTAAACCTTCATCGTCGAGGAAGGAGTAAACTGATGACTTTATTATGTCGAGCCTTAAAGTATATCGCGGAGATTCTCGGGTTAAAAAACAAAGTTACAGTAAAATGGGGCTCAGGGTGGCCTGGGATAAGAGAAAGATATCTGATAATTAACAAAGTGTAGTAATTAACAAATGTGGGTATGTTTACGTTCTACGGTTTTTGCCTCCATTTCTTATATTAGTAAGTTTTAACGACAAAAAGAACTGTATGAAAGGAAAAAAGTGAAACGATTATCAATTCTGCCCCATGTACGATATTTATCATCAATGATATATCATCGTTCATGAATCAGTCTTTTACATCGGATCGGGGTAGTAGGTTAGACAAATGAAACCAGAATTCATCAAGTTCTAGACAGCAAAATCTGGATGCAGAAGAACACAATAGTAAATCAACTATCAATATTAAATGTTAATGTACATCTCTATAACTTGTTTTTGGTGCATGTTTGGCTAGTCAAGACACAATGTTGTTCTTGGTATCATTTCTAATTATTTAAGATAAAACATATGTATGCGTCAATATTGGTAATTAAAAAAAAACAAAGAAATAGGCATTTTAAGATCTTTTAATTTTTTATTTATTTATTTTTTTTGCAATCGACCCATTGATTTCACATACCTGACACATCTTTGCTTTTTGCTTATTGAAGAAGCGCAGATTAAACGGACAAAACTTGCATTTTTGACTGACTTTCAGATGTAAAATGTCAGATGCCAAAATCGTATTTTTAAGGTGCTCGAAAAATTTCTAGAACAGATTTTCCTGTAAAGCTTGATTGGCGATAGGAAAAATTCTGACGAATAAATGAATAAATATGAAAATTCCGCAGGAACTGAGAATCCAAAATATCTTGAAGTTCTTGGCAGGAAAACGGAAAGAATTCTTTTTTAATCGTGTAAAACATAGACGAGATTTATAATTAGAGATTTATTAGAGATAACTCTTAATAGAAGTCTGACTTGAAAATGTGACTTTTCAACCTTGAGGATGTATAAAATAAGAAATACCATTATTCTAGAAAGTTCTTTCTCTTTGTTAAATTATCGTCAACTTTTATGTATTTTTGAAAAAGCGACGTACGTTATTTTTTCTTGTGTTACATAATTGAACGTCGAATTGAATATTATTAAAGTGCCCTGGTGGTTTTGGAAATCCGGCTTTTCAATGTCAATCCTGCGATAAGTCAAAGCAGGTGATAGATTTTTAAAGAATGACTTAAATGAAAATGACCTTGCATTGAAATTGTCGTTTACTTATTTAAAATAAATGGATTTCTATAGCTTCTAAACTAAGATAAGAGGTTTTGTTGAATGATTAATTATTTTAAATTATCTGATAAACATTGCAAGATTTCGGTTTTTTTTTTCAAGTACCGAATATTCAGTTACATGATATTAAATATTCTTTGAATTTCTGCTAAGAAAATTTGTTTCGTTTTGGTAAAATTAGTTTTAATAGTGGAAAACCCATAAATGACAAAATAAGATTCAGGCAAAATGAAAATATCAGTGATTCAATAGAAACAGAAAATGCTCATTAAATTTGCATTACGTTTCACATTGTTGGTATAGAAATTCCATTGACTTAATTTCTTTTTTTTTATATGAAGGAAATTCCGACACATTTGCAATGTTTCTAATGGATCTCTTATTTCTTTTTCTGAATTTCTTATTGACGAAAAAAGGGATAAATATGCTGGGATTATCCAAATTGTTAATGCCCTATGCACAACTAGTAGTAGTTTTTTATGTTTGAATTTGATGGAAGTGTCCATTGTGTTCAGAAACGAAGAGACTCGATGGCGAATGGGATAACGTGTCTCGTATCGACACTAGAGAGTTTTTGCATAGCGTATTTTGGACGTCCGTTAGCTTTTTCACCCTAGCGCGCATGCGCATGAATGGGAAACATTATTACAGATACGCGTGCGCAATTTCCTATGAGCATGCGCGCTAGCCACACTCGGAGAAAAAGCTAACTGACGTCCAAAATACGGTATGCAAAAACTATCTAATATCTCTGCCGGTTTGGATTATTCTAGGTTTTTTCTCTACTCTAGAAAGCAATACAACGTTAGTAAGTAATTTTTTTTTTCTTCATTTAATTTTAATGGTTTCGATTTCATGGTAAGTAATTTAAATCTTTAAATTCTGATTATATGTATTAAGTATATATATATATTTATATATATTATACTTATTCTAAAACGTTTATAATAGAGGAAAACCTTTTCGCATAAATTTTTTGTTTCATAATTAATTTGAATTAAGGTTTTTTTTCGGCAAAATAAACTAAAAATTAACGTTTTTAGTACAGTAACTCGCCGTTTCCTATGAGAAGAGGCCCTGGATCAAATCATCCTGGAATCCTGCTTCCCAGCAAAACAGTGAAACGTCATACTCTACGTAACAGTTCACGTGATTTTTTCATCCCCTATAGTTTCAATCTGAACTTTGACTTCCTGCAAGCATGGTACAAATCTAGCTGCTTCCGCTCTGAGCGTGTCGACATATAGCGGGTTATACCAAGAAATGTATTGTGGCAAATTATTAACAGCAGTCATTTATCTTAGAATCGCGTATTGTGTTTCTGAGATCGTTCTAAACGTCATTATGTAAATAAATATTTGTTAGTTGAACATCTGTCTTCTTCTTACAAGGACTGCGTCATCATATACTATCCAGCGTTCTTGTTGAAGTAATTGAGATTATTTAGTCTTGCGCAAGTCGAGTATCGTTGAGGCTATAGTACTACTTAATTTGTATACGATTCTTTTTCGAAAGTAACTTTTTATTCATATCTTTTTATGCAGTTCTTAATGAAAAAATCATTTAAAAATGTTCTTACTGAAATAAATAATTGTAAACAATCCTTTAATGAATGAATGATTTCTGAAAGCATGCAACAGAACATTTAAACATTCTAAAAATATCTTTCTAGAACGAAACATTTATTTGTAGGTTTTCCATATGCTTTCTGAGAAACATTTTATAAAAATAAATAAAAACTTTGATATTTCTATAGTTTATACAAGCAATATGATACATGATAAAAATTTGTTGTTTACAAATCGATCAATGATATTTCATGTGTATTCTTCACCATTGCATTGAATGGGAACAATTCTTTAATGAATGATCTTAAAATTATATGACAGTACACTACTTATTGCAAGAAATATTCTTTTAATAAAAAGCACTTATCCTTATTGTTTTCATAAGTTTTTCGCCAATGAAATGAAATGAAGAAAAGTACGAAAATAATCCCACGAAAATAATTTCTTAAAGTGACGATGCATTTTTGTTCAATAAATATTTTGATAAAATTGCTTTTTATTTAAAACGAATGCGGGTTTTATTTTTATAAATGTGCGTTTGGCATTGTACACAATGTTCTGTACGCAATGCTAAACGCTTAAAAGCTTGAAGAAAATTGATGTTAAAATGATATATTTTTCCATTGTATTATATATACTGTAAATAAAAGTAAATCTTAAAAAATATGCATGAAAAGGCAAATAATGTATCGGTAACAGGTTTAAAAAGACGAAAAACAAAGAAAACACCCATATAACCAAACCGACGATGGCAATTAGACAAATCTGTATACTGATAACAAGCAGCCAATAAAAAGTAATATTTAGAACAGATATCGAATTTCATAAACAAGTTAAATGATACATTTGTTAAAGAATTCAATGATTTTTGCATGGGTAATTTTATTATCCGTAATAACGTTTACAGTTTACCTTCTAAACATTTACATCTGCAAGGTGGATGTAATATTAAATGTACAGTAATTTTCTTTCTAAATGTGTTTTCTTTTGATCTTAAGAATTTTTTTAAACACACTAATTTCTTTAAAAGTGGTCTGTACTTAATAAATATTTTAAATAATTCGCTTTGTGTTAGAAGAAATACATTATATGAAACTGTAACTTGTGTAATTTCAGAGTTAACAAATAATTTATCGCCGGTTTTATTTCCTTTATAGCAATAAAAATGTCATTATCGGACCTATAAAAGAATAAAGTACTTGAAATAAAAAAGATCATTTGGCTTTACTGAATTTCTTAGCTTTCTAAAGATGTGTTCGTTTTCAAGTTCTAGAAAAATTGTTTCTTAAAATGTAAGAGCTCACATTGAAATTTTAAACTAGTGGTGCCTGTTCAACTGTTTCATCTTCTCAGTTTTAAATAAAGGTACACAATTTAATAATAAAATTGCTTCTGCAAGTTTTTTTTTTTTTCTTGTGAAAAATTTGCTTATTAGTTGAAAAAAATTGCAGACAAAAAGAAATCACTTGGTTATAAAGAAAAATTATTTCCCTTTAAGTTGCTTTAATCAAGAATTACTTGGAACTAATTACAAAATTGAATTTTGTCGATTTGAAGTACTCAAGAAATCACTTGGTTATAAAGACAAATTATTTCTCTTTAAGTTGCTTTATTTTAATCAAGAATTACAAAATAGATTAAAATCAAAGAAATTTGTTAAAAATTAAAAAATAGTTTCAAATGTTATTTGAATATAACTGGATGCTTTACCGGCTATTGCAAGTAATCTAATTTGCTTTCTATATTTTCTTCAGACAAGAGAATGAATAAGGGATATAATGTAAAAATTAAATATGCTTATTGAGAAAGATTTAAATTTATAGTAACAGTATACAAATTAAAAATTTAAAAGAAACAATTTTATTGCAATTTTAAAAATAAAACATTTCTCAATCTTATTGTAATAATAATTTCACTCAAAACTGCTTTACAAATAACATTTTTAATGTCCCGTCTAGCCTGTATTTCGCTTTAAGAATGGAAAAGTTTGAGAACTCTGCAAGGCATATTGGAGCCAACAGCTAATAAAAGCCGGCTACTTCGTGTATTATCGGGAAGATTGATTCTATAAATTAGCTTGCCAGTTAAGTAAAACTGATCTTCAGAACTTCGAAAAAATTTCTTGTATTGTTGAAACTTGAAGTGAAGAAAAATTTGAAGAAGAAAGCATATTTTGAATATATTCAACATACTTCATCTCGTATCTTACTGATAGCATGTCTAGGTACCATGCTGGAGGTCTCAGGTTGGAATACGCTGGCAACCTCGGTTGCAGTCAATTGTTTTATAAAGGAGAATACTTATTGGCTGTTTAAAGCTGTGTAAAATCGTTGTCGCATTAATAATCGCAATTTCCCATTGACATGATACATTCCCAACAAACTTTTTGTAAGACTATGTTCTCCCTTCGTCATCAGCTTGTGAGCTTTTTACAGAAAGATAACACCGCTGTTTAAGAATACTAAAACACATTTAATCAATTTAAAATTAGGCATTAATTTTTTTTTCTGTTACATATATGAATGTATTTATATAAAAAGGTAACTTAACCATTTTCTTATACCTCTCCAATGATCTCAGAAGTCTGTATATCCCTGATTTATTATGTACCTTAGTACAGAATAGTACAGAATCAATTAATTCTTCGAGATGCCAAACAAATTTCTGTCACAAGGAACGAAGATCAATTACCCAATACACCCGTCGAAAAAAATTTTCCTTTTTTTTCCCACCTCCTTTTAAGAAATGCAAAAAACCACTTTCGTGCTACCATGTGCTTAACCCATTCATCTTAAAAAAATAATTGCATCTTTTTTTTTATCTGAAATTCTGTGCCACGCTAGTGAAAAATGGGAGCTTGCCTTTCACTTTTCACCAACATTCTTTCTATTCTTATTGGAATTATCTAGAATTATTTCTATTCTTATTGGAATTATCTGGTCATAGCGTGAAATATTGAAATATTGTTTTTTTCTTCTTATATGCGAAAGTTGTTTACACATAAAAACACATAAGGCTCGGCTCGAATTGGTGTTCAGTGACAACATGTGTCGCTGGTAAGCATTAGTGCATAGGTATGTGAAGGAAGGAAGGAAGGCTACAGTGTCAAGCCAGCAACTGTTCTAGCATTTATATTCTTGAGGATGGGTATTCGAGCATATTTATTTTTAGGAGGAGGCAGAGGGAATCTGGGTTTGAAAGAAACAAAAGAATAACTTGAAGAACTTCCCGTTTAAAATTCGAAGATTTAATTGTGTTTAAATTCAAAAAATTGTTAAAAATTATTTAGGTGGAAAATGTGTCAAATATTTTGTTTATTTAAACAGTATTAAACTTACTGGTCAATTTTTGCAGCAAATCGAAAGAAAAGTTATACTTTCACCTTTCCATAATATACTTCTAAAGCTAAGCACAATAAAATAAGTTTAATTCATTCCTATTGCATGTTTCTGAAAAAAAAATTGAAGAAAACATTTCATTGAAAACTTAGTATAGAGTGAAGAAACGAACTGCAAAGTGTTTCCAAAAATAATGTTTTGTCCCTTATTTGCTTATCTATTTGCTCCATTATGTGTGATAAAAAAAAAAAACGATAACAGAAAAAAATAATTCGATCTACAATAGATATTTTAATTTTTGGTTCTGTTCAATTTTTAGTAACTAGGCAAAATGAAGTTGTTTATCAAATTTAAATATTCATGCCTTAAAATATTTGTTTACAAGAAAATATTATCCCAAATGCACTTGCGTATTCATATGTATTATTTAGTAACAACGTCATTAATTTTACTTACCACAACTTTAAAAGGGAATAATAAAGAAAATTAGAGAACAAAAAAAAAAAAAAAAATTAAGTAGTAGGTGTTTATTCTCCAAACTCCATAAAAATTTCAAAGAGGTGGGGAAAAAACTACCGATAATATAATATAATTTTTTAACTTTTTATCAAATTAAAGCTTGATCATGTTCTCTATTTCAATTTTTCACCAAATTCTAAAAATCATTTAACCAAATATATACATTTTTAAGGAAAAAAGAAATAAATATAATGATCCTGGAAAAGCAGAGACCAGCCACTATCTGTTGTCCATCGCTACTCTAGATTAATTTTCCTGAATTTTATTCTTTTTAATAAGCATTTTGATAAGCACTTTGCGCATGTTTTTCTTCACACAAACAGCTCTCTTCTTATCAGCACAATTATGCCACTTATGAGCATGATTTATGCATTCTGAAAACACAATTAATTCATCGAAATGTCAGTACATTCATCAAAGTATTCCATGCTTAAAATAACAACAACAAAAAATAAATACACCCTACCTAATCAAACACACAAGATGAGATCGTCGCTCTCAGTAAATTGCTAACTTCTGATTCCCTGTAAAGTTTCGCAAACAAAGCAACTGTTACAATCACAAAAAAGAGTTTTTTTTACGTCCGGGAAGCTGAAAGGCAGCGCGTGATAAATTAGCTACCGAATTAATTTTCGAAAGACAGATTTCTGCATCTTTCACAGAAGGAAAATTTATTATCGAAAGGGACTCGATTTTTTCTCTCGAAACGCACGAATATACTCGTAGAGAAAGGCGTTTTAATGATGTCCGTGGTTGAGGTTAAGAAATTAGCTTGCAGACGTTAATTTAAGAGCCTTGTTTTTATACTTCGTTCACTGACGCTTGCGACGTAATCTGAGGTGATTAGCTGTTCATCGAAATAAGAAAATGTCAGCAAACTGTCTAGCAGGCCCAGTGATAACGTGTGCAGTTAGGTTGCAAGGATATCTTAGATTCAAATACATTGGCTTTGTTCGTTATAGTTATTGTTTACAAAAAAAGCAGGACACTCTATCCCAAATGCGGCAATGTGTATAAAGGGTTCTATTCCTGTGTTATTTTTAAATAAAAAAATAACTAAATTATATCCTCCACTAATCATAAAATCGCCATATTTCAACTAAATTAATATAATCCAAAACACAAACCTTTAAAACTAAAAGATATATATAGGTTGTGTTCTGCAATAATTAATAAAATCCTACATCAGCATTATGTATAACACGACAGATTTGTTTTTATTCCAGAGTCTTTTGTGATAAGAAAATACTTCACACTCAAAATATAGATTACATTACAGATTGAAATGAAAAAATATATACAAAATATTATCCAAATATATTATATTTTAAACATCAAATAATCATGTTAGCGTTAGTTGGAATCATATCAATAAAATATATGAATACATATCTACGTATATGTGCATGTTGCATTATATTCGACAATGCATTTGTTGTAATAGCGATCACCAGTTATCAAATTATTTTTTCACTTGCTCGATATATCGTCATTCATTTAAAAGTGACCCAGATTGGTCGTGACAAATATCTCTTGAAAACTTTATTTATTTATGTTTATAAATAAATGAGGGTAATTACAAATTAAAACTCATAAAAGATTTATATAATTCTAGAAAAAAAATAATGTAGCAATTCAAAATCTAATTTATATAATAAACTTAATGTGAGACAAAATTTCGGAACAACATTCGATAGTCTTCTAGGTATGAAGTTCTTTGATACTTTCCCATACTACAACTAAATGCACGGCAGTTGCACGTAAAATAATTGAATGAAAATTACAAAAAATCCTATTAACTCGTTACTGGTTGACCGCAGTATTCATATTACGTTGAACACTAGCTTTCATAGTATTTATATTTAATTAAAATTTTAAATTACATGAACCTTCCAGCCATTCAAAAAATTTTGCCATTCAAAAAATTCTAGCACAAAAAATCAGCGTGAGAACTATGGCATTTGAAATTTTGTAATCGGATTATTTATAATTGTGTACCGTGTAGATGACTGAAATTTGTGGAAAACGGAAATGGATTTTTTTCAATAAGCAATACTACTTTTTAATTTTTTGCTGTATATGGACTGGCTATGTGTTCATCTTATTAAACAAAGAATTAACAAGAATCCGGGAGAAAAAAAAAAAAAAAATTCTAAAATTAATAATAATAAATAAATAAATTAATTAAATTAAAAAGAGCAATTATCCTCACCAAACATGTCGCATCAGAGGTAGAAGTGGAAATGACTTCCGGGTAAATTCGTTCATTTATTGTTTTCCATCAATGCCCTGGCAGATTTGGCAGAAATCATTAAGTATTTAATGTCAAATTCAAAAATAACCGTTTTTATGAACCAAATTCATATTTTTAGAATAAATTTCACATTTTTGTATTTCAAATTCGCATTTCATTTTTGTATTTCAAAATGAAATTCACCTTTCTCAAATTTAGGGTTTTAATTACTTGTTAGTACTTGTAGCTACGTATGTTTATAAAGTCCTATATGCATATGTACGTCTAAATATGCATTTCTTTATGGGTAGTTATGCACATTATGAGTAAAAATGAATACTTGAATGTAGACATAATTCTGTATTCCTTTCAGAAAATGATTATGTGTTCACAATCATGTATACTATATACAGAAAGCATGTATGCAAATGCATTCGTGTATGTATATGTATGCGAGCGTTTACCAGTTTGTGGATATATGCGAAATAGTGTTTATGTGTGCTCTAATTATATATGTTTATATGTTCCAATATGAAACATATTGGAACATAATATTATAATCCAATATATTTGTATGTTCTAATTTACGCATGTGTATACACATAAGGTGATTCAACAAGCTAAAATTTAAAGGGGGTGGTACAGCTAACTAAAACATACATTTATTATATAAGAATGTGTGGCCGGAAATGAAGCAAACACAAAAAATATGCCATTAAAAAGAAAAAAAAATTTATTTACATCGTCATATTAAAATGTTTCTTTGATTCAATGCTAACAATAAATGCTCAAAATTAAGACGCTGACATTAATACATGCTTGGTAACGTTGACTTAACGAATGACGAATAGTTCCAATGATGCCACGAATAATTTTGATAACAGTTACAAAAATGCCAGCTTTAAAAATTCATGGTAAATTCATTCAGATCTTTATTAAATACAATTTTGTTCATTATAATAGGACAATAATTGTTTCTTAATTTTGCAACAGAATATATTGCATTAATGCATTCAGATGGCAGTAATTTAATTTCTGATTGATATGCTTTTAAGTGATGATAAATATTCCGTGCATTCATGACATTTCGGAAGAGTTACCATGACAACGGAGCTCTCTTTTATGTTGCCATTTATAAAAATAAATCATTTTTAATAGGAAGGAAAAATAGCTCACTATTTCGAAACTATTTTTTTACGACTTCCACTCAAATTTCGTTGGTTCAACTTAATTTTATATCCTCCTTTTTTATTACAAAATTTTAAAAATAACATTGTTTTTGCATGATAAGGATTCGGAAAAAGCCCTAATTATATTGAGCCAAAAGTTCCTTCGATATCGACGTGATTTCAGAAGGAAGTGAAATAATGAGTATTGATAATTATAGATGGATTCTTCTTTTAGAGTTTCGGAACTGAAATTAGATTGAAGAATCACAAGCCATCCATCATTCAGTTTAAATTCAGAAAGTTTTTAACTACTTGCTTAAAAAACAATTTTTTTCCGGGTCTTTATTGCATGATATTATGAGATCAGAATTTTTTTTATCTGGGAATAAAATAACTCGGAGCAATCTGTTCAATAACTGATAAATTAAAGCCATAATAGATTTGGATTTCATTTATTTGTTTTTGTTATTTTTGCATCAGTCTTTGCATTAATTTGAATGAATTCCATAACAAAAACAGTGAAATAATAATCATTTGTGAAAAAATTTTTAATACAATAATTAAAACAGGACTTTTAAATTAAAAAGAATGGCTGTGAAACATTTTTATTAAAAAAATCAAATTTCTAATTAAAACATCATTAACATAGCATATTTCAAAAAAATGACAGAACAAATTATTGTAAATATGCATGAACTTATTTAACTTGGATCACAAGTGTTTAGGCAATTGCTGTTTTCATTTGCTACGATATTTAGACATATTTATTTATTATTATATTTAGACATTATGAAGTAATTTCAACAAAAATTTTAATTTAACTTTATTAATGATTATGTGGAGGTTTTCGGGGTATATTTACCTCATAGGTACTCCGAAACAGGTAAGCCCGTTTCCGTTTACGTTGGAAGTGCAGCATTATCTATGTAGGCCTATTACAAACCCCCATTTGAGACTACAATTTCTGCAAGCATACCAAAAGCTGTACATGCTTTTTATAGCCTTCTTTAGTCCAATGAAAACACTTTCCAGCATTTGTGATTTAACTATCCCGTTCTCGGCCCTAGCACAAAGGCTTTCTGTTTGACATTTCTCTTCGGAATTTAAATCGATATCCATCAAATTAGAAACCGATAAGTTAACTCCATACTGAAATGACGAGTTATTTAGGATACTTGAAAATTAAAAATAAAAATAAAAAAATTTTATACAAATTGGAAATTATAAAGTCGGCTTGCCTAATACCCCATCAATCATGCATTAGGAGTTAGGAGAGCTTTACTTGTATGAAGACACTGTCCGACCATCGATTGCGTGGAAAATTAGCAAGTGGGCAGATGGGACGGATTCAAAAAGAACGGCGTCATGCGGAGGAAATGTCATTTAGGATGTTTTTTATTGTAATGAAAAATTTTAATTTTAGATTACACAATATTAATAATAATTAATTCATAAATTTTATTTTGTAACATTTTCCTTTCAAAATGATTTAAAATATAAAATATTCATTTATATGAACTTTTTGAAATGGAACCAACTGAAAAGAAAAAAAAAGGAAACCAAGAAGGGAATACAGCATAGTTTTTCAAAATGAAGGTTTGCTTTGGTTTGTCGCTCTACGATCATCTTGTGCACACGAAGGTCTAAACAGAACGGGATCTACAGTTTTATGTGGATTCCGACAAACATCCATAGCAATACAGGAACTCGAACCTAAACTTGTGGTATCGAGCTCAAGAGAGCTAGCCACTCGGCCATCAGGCACCTCAAAATGAAGATGAATGTCTTCCCCAACTTTACGCTCTATTTTATTACTACTCTATGGTTTGACAATATAAAAATACTTCATGAAATTTAAAAAATCAGAAAGTTTAAAACTGAAAATTCCATTGCGGATTTAAAAAGTTCAAGATTTTTATTTTGCTCCAGATTGTTTTTTTTTTTTTTCCCTGAGAAGAACTCTTATTTTACATGAGAAAACGTACGAAAAAGCAAATTTGAAGAAATAGAAATAAAAGTGAATGTCAAAAAATTTTTTTCAATACAAATGTTTTCTGAAACATTTAGTGGCTTTGTTATTGTTTGCTTGAATTTCGGAAACAAGAATTTCTTTTTCCTTAAGCAGCTTTTATGAAATTTCGACTTAGTTTGAAACGTATTTCAAATGGAGTTATTGTTACAAAGCTAGTTGATTACTATGTAGCAATTTGTAAAATATTTATAATTATTTGTTTGATATGTAGCATTTGTATCAATATTGTAAAGATGGACAATAAAGATGAAAAATGAAATGTTCTTTCTTTAGACCGGAGGTGCAAAAAATATGGTAACCTTAAACCTCCAAGAGATTCCAATAGCTATCTTCTATAGATTTTTGTTTGTTTAGAGAACCGGAGATTGTGTTTCCGACTTAGGCAGTCAGACTCGAATCAAGAAGCGAAGTCGAACCCCATGTCATACACTGAATAATGCTGAATCTAATACAACACTTCCGTTAGCGTGTTGAATGAACTCAGAACATAGTACAATATTATTAAATTTATTCTATAACTATTTTTATAGGTAGGCTTTGTGATCCAGGCCACATAAGCCCACGGATAGCAGATGAACAGAGGACATTGCCTTCCTGTACCGCTTTTATAGTTAAGTACTCCGTATAGGTTTATCATATGGTAAAAACCTGGAAAACTCCCAAAGCATCCTGATTTGTGATTTGATACATTTTAAACACATTGTCACAGTCGCCATCGGGATCGGTCACGATTAGACCTAAGCTCTCTGATACATTCTTCGAACTCATTGCCCTGACTGTTTATAAAATTCATAGATGGACAGGGCAATGAGTTCAAAGAATGTCTTAAGACGGTAATTGTTAAAACTTTTAGTTCTAAGCAACCTCTCTTGTTACTATCGATACTACAGGATGGTTTAAACGTCAAAGGAATGAAAGTCACGAACACATCCATTAAACGATGAATATGTACAAAAGAGTCTTTTTTAACAGAAAAACGAATTGATGTAATACAATTAAGCAGCACTTGACATCTCATGTATATCGATTATATTATGATTTTGCATTGTTCATAAATAGGAAAATAATATGTATGCCAAGCTTAACCAAGCAATAAGTGATAATTTCTACACACAAGCAAAAAAAAAAAAAAAAAAAAAATTGGGATAATTTGTTATTTTTATATTCATAATTTTATTAAATTCAATAACTTTCTTATATTAAGTAGGATGAATTAAATTCGACGTAATTATTAGAAACTGACTGCAGCTATTCAAATATCATTTTCTCTTTACATATGGTAATGGAAAAATTCCACTTGAAAAATTACAATCAAAGTCCATGAACATTCATTCATTAATTCGAAGCACTTAGAACATAAGATAAGTATTGAAAGAACTCATTATCAAATAAAGGAAAAGTAAGAAAAAAAAAACTGGAAAAAATAATCTTGATGGTAATAACGTTAAATGATTTATTATGTTAATATATTAACCAATTCATCTAAATGATAAATGACGACACGTTTGCACACAATTTTTTTCCAATTTATAAATAATCGCTTTTTTTTTGTGTCTGACTATGTTCGAATAGAATTTGAATTCTATTCAAATTATCTGATGATAGATTAGATTTTAATTAATGATTTATTAGATATAATTGTCTTTCAGTTAAAGTTATCGCGTGATGAAAGATGACGCTAATTCAAAAGATTACCTTTCAATTAACTTCCATTGTAGCTTAAAAAGGACATTAATTCTTGCTTGGCTTTTATTATTTATTTATAATATGAAGATTTTATGCAGTATTGTTTTACGGACACTTTTAATAATTATCTTTAATGGAAACAGATTTGTTGAAAAAGGAAAGAAATTTCTTTGACTTAAATGGCTGATTTTGCAATCAGGAGAAATAGTATAAAAAATAATTAATTAAAAACTATTTAATTTAAAAGAAACAATAAAATCTTAAGCGAATAAAACTTTATTGCATATAAATTTGATAAGTTATTTTTTTTAAATTTTAGCTATTAAATTATTATTTTAAGATGCACACACATATATATATATATATGACTGACAGTACTGAGTTAAAAGACATATTGGAGCATAGCTATTATTATTCCAGGATTCATATAAATAGTCATAAACGCCTTTGATTAAATTAAAATGAACATTTATTTGCATAATTACAAAAGGATTTACATTTTTATAAGTGACTTACATGTTTTACACTAACACATTCAAACTTTTTTTGATTGTCATAATTATTTTATTTTGTGGTCAATTATGAAAGTGGAGGACAAAATACATTTGGAAAAGCTTGACCAAACAAAAACAAAACGGCGCTTCCTTCGGTATATGAACAATAAACGATGAGTAAAAAATCAGAAGATTGCTCATTTTCAAAGCTGTCCATCAAAGAGCAAATTTGATATCGTTAAGATATCATTTTACTTTGATATCAATGCTTTTTCTTCAACCTGTGTTTTTTTCGCATAATACTAACTGCTGATTGTGCTGCTAACGAAATCGAAACTCATTTGGAGGCTTTGTTTGTAAATCTTTCAGACAAATGGAAGAGAGTTTATTGTAAAACATAAAGTTTTTCAAGAACTTTAACTCTGGAATAACGTACACAAGCAAAATAAACAGCAGGAGATGTAAAGTTTCCTTTCTAATATATTTGAAGATATGCATATACCAATTTCAGTGCACGAAGCAAGAAATTCAGCTGATTGTGACTATTGTCTTTTATAATATAAGTAGTTGTACATGTCATAAATATATCTGAAATTTCAATCAGCAATATATCCACAATATTGAAAGGGCCAATTTATGGATCGTTAAGTTGATCATTTTGTATTTTGTACATATGCAGTATTTTAATCACTGCAAATCTAATAGATAAATTTATTTAAGGGAATCATGACAACAATTACAAATGAATTAAAAACCTTTACTAACATCTTTACTAAGAAATTTGTGAAATTGTGTTTCTTAAAAATCATGTATATTTTATTTAGTATTTATGTGTTAAAAATGTTTCAACGGATTTCGATATTTTTTTAATCTTTGGCCGTCTATAATGTTGGAGACGTGACAGGTGAATCCCTTGAGCAAATTAAAACTGAAAATCAGCTCTTCTTTTGGCATACCAACACGAAATGAAGGAGAAAATCAACAAAGATAGTTCAGAAGCACAAAGTTGTCCATCAAAGCGCAAAAAGGAGCTGTCAAAAGTATTGCTTGACCATTTGCTATCATGAATTCCAGATTTTTTATCAGTATTTTTGCTGCTTTCTATTTTTTTCATCGGCTACATCTAGTTTCGTACAAAAAAGATTGATAGCCAACCCACACACATCGTCAAGGCTATTAAATGGACCGCCATTTTTTTGTAAGATTCTAGTGTAGGATCAGTGAGTAAAAAAAAAAGGAGATGGAAGAACCTTTAAAAAAAGAAAAATTACAATTGATCTTAAATGATTCCTTTAGGCATGTTAGATTCATGTTCGGATAATCATTACAAAAAAAAAATTTAATTTTTTTTTTAGATATCTTCTGATTGAAAAAATGTTAATTAGATTTGAATGCATTGAGAATGGAAAAAAAGTGTACTCAGAAAGGGACTCTGAATCAGTCTGAGCTTAAGAAGAAGAAGTTATGTTTATGTGATGGGGATTTCTATTTGGCTGTGGCAGAATATTGATTTAAAAGAAATTATGTAGTTTTGTAACACTGACTTGTTAAGCTTATTGGGAAATATTTATTGCAGGAATGTTTTGCAAAACTGAAAAAGGAAAGTTTGATAAATGTAAATTGTGGATCATATGCCAGAAAGTTTCACTTTTAAATTGGTCATCAGCTTGTATCCTCCCTCCTCCTTTCTATATTAACCCCTAATTCAATCATGTGTTCTGTCCATTTCAACATCCACATGCTCTACAATATGATAAAACTGACGCTCACCGACTTATGCGGTTTTCAAATATATTATTCACGTCATGCCAATTTCTTTGGTTCCCCCTGGCTAATGCTGAAATTTGCTACGTTTCTGCATTTAACCTCCCAGTATTCGGAAAAAATAACTACGATGAAATATATTTTAATATTATTATTATCTAAAAATTAAATTAAAGTTTAGATTTAATTCCTTAAATGATAAAAAAAATATTTGAAACTTAATATATAACAATTTTTGGTAAAAAAAATAGCAACTTCGCAAGTTGTTTAATTTTCTGTACTCGGTATAATAAAGAAAAAGATTTTTAATTTTGAATATGAGTATGCTTTAAAAAAGGAATTTTATGTAGAATTTTTTTTTTGCTCTTGAAAGATAATCTCCTAAAGTCTCTTATGTAATCTGCGTCTCCTCTAAAATATTAATTCCAAAGAAAGGGAAGTTTGTTCTGACTAAGGTTATCTTTCACAAATTCTTTATTTCACAGTAAAAGAAATTAAATTATGCAAATGATACTTTCAAATTCCGACGTCCACTTAATTTAAATCCGACATGCCTCAGCAAAAAAGAGAAAATGCTTTTGTTTAATGATTGCGACTTTAACGCAGAAGAAGTTTTAGCCTCAACTGTTTTTTTAAGTTTAATAAAGACCAAAAGAATAATATTTCCATTTGAGAAATTTTAAAGAGATATGTAAATTCTTAAGTTATACGAAGTAAACTCATGAACCATCCCACAGCCAGACTCATGGCCAAGTATTAATATGTGCAACTAATTTGAAGGATAATTTTGGTGTTTATATACTGATAATGTGCCTTGCAACAACTATTTGAGACACGATGAGACTGAATAAATTTTTAAACAAATGTTGGATATTTTGATAGAGCTACGACTTAAAAAAACACCCTTTAAAGTTTTCAAAGTCTCACATTCAAAGAAAGGCTTACGGATTTACCGTGCCATCTTATTAATAGCATCTTGGTAAATAAATACTATATAGAATATAAAAAATAATAATCAACTGAAAGGAAAAGTGGGTGTTTCAATATATCAATATATCACAATTATTATACATTTAAATTTATTTTAATATTTTGAGAACATTAAGAAATCTATATCAACTGCTTTCTCTTAAATACCTGAAAAGAATCAATGAAATTACAATAGCTTTGGTATCATAGTTTCTTCGGAACTACAGATTAATTGGTTTATACATATTATTGTTACGATATATATTAATGCATATTGCGTTTTAAATCCCAAAAATCAAGTCCAAGAAAAGCAAAGGATATCTAGGCAGATACTTTGTGTAAAGGAGGGGAGGGGGTTCAGCTGGCTTCACTTCTCATTGGAGTGGACACTTCTTCCTCCCATGGTCTATCACCAATATCGATGTGTAGTCTAGGCAGATTAGTTCCACAGCGAGAATGTGTCACCTGGACAAAACATCTCATCTCCGACTTGTATGTATATATCTGTATCATAAAAAACTGTAATTTCCTGTTTATGTAATGCGAGAAAAATTTGAATTTTTATAAGTGCATTTTTAACCTCATATCTTCTGCAAAACAATTTTTGCAAGTAATTTCCTTTTATCATATATTAACATTTTTTATGAATAATTTCATCAAGGGTATTTCAATATATATTATTAAATTGTGGTTCAATAAACTTTCATAAAAATAACTGGTCTTCATATATTTTGAGAAAACAGAAATTATTATGACTAAATGAAAGTAATATTTCTCCAATTTTTAAAGCAAATGTTAGCCTTTCATGCATCAGAAAAATTCATTTATATTTACTGTATTACATCCGTATTAAAAATACGTAATGTCAGTATATATATATTTACTTTATTACATCAGTATTAAAAACACGTAACAAAACTTACTTTTAGACCATATTTTCTAATGTCAAATTCTAAATAAAAACAGCACAATTCTGTAATTAACAACTTGGTTTAATACCTAACAATACCTTATTTTATTTTTGGCATTCCATGATTTCAAGGAATTGAGAAAAATAGTTAATTACGCCTTTTTTACATTTTAAGCCATCCTGCAATTTAAACAGTTACAAATACAAAATATTTCATAAACATATCCAGCAGTAAATCAGTACTTCATGGCTAAATTTAACTTTATATCGCAGTTTTAACTAACTTCCTGCATACTTATCGACTAAGATAATTAAATTGTACACATTATATGATTATACAGAGCCACGAACAATTCAAAATGAAACCCAGAACATGGGAGTTGATATTGGTAGATATAATTAGACTTGGCAACTCATATTTCACTCCAATTTCAAAGCACACAAAATGAAAATCAAGTGGCACTTGAGTGTGTATTTTAAATAAGAGTGTTTGAAAGGAAAGTTTACCATAATGTACTAGGAAATGAATCAGATTTAAATAATAAATTTTATTTACATGTTTATTTTTTCCAGAGCATTTTTGTGGATGCTTCAGTATTGCTACATTAACCATGAAGAAAATGTCCACGTAGTCTCACAATCATCTCCATGTACTAAGGCCTTTCCAAAATCAATTTCTTCCGTCGAACAAGACAATTATTTTACAAACAGCAAAACTAACACGCATACTTTAGTCACTCAATTTTTCAAGAAATCACTGATAAAAAATACAAGACAAAATCAATATTCAAATCTCATCACCTCCAATGACAGAAACGTTTTCTATAGCTGAAGTCCTTTATACAGTTCAACTGTAAAAAGAAGTTAAAACAATCATTGGCCATTTCCTAAACTCTCTTCACAGCATTGAAAACTTCAAGAAGCAATCACTGCGATTGACAAACACGTCAATTGTAGTGAACGCTGTCTGAGGCTTTGTATCCTCCTCTATGATATTTAAAACACATTTCAAATAATGATCCTAACATTTTCCTGTCTCTAATTGCCATTTTATTAAATTCTCAATTCATTCCATCAGAACATGGGGTCTGCGAAGGCTGGTGTATTCTAAGAAAATCTAATTACTTCAACTTCACGTATCTCAGGTCAGAACATCATATTCATACAAGATAAAAAAAAAAAAAAGAAACCTTTCAAAAAGCTTTCATTCGAGAACATGATGTTACACTGAAAGTTTAATAACAAATAGTGTAAATGTAGACAGTGAAAATTTAAAAATCGATATAAAATTAATAACATCAATTAGATCAAACTAGATAGAGATAGATTTATATATTTCAAGAATTATTAACCAGTGAATTTTATTGTCAGTGTGACTAAGACGTTTAAAAATTATCTTTGCAGAAACCTTATCGCAGGACTGATTTTAAGGCTGATTGAAGGAGCGACCATCAAGGCAATGACATACTGTATGAGTGACTAAGTATCTCGTAGAAAACAAGTGAATGGGAAAAGATGCTGTACCCATTCCATAATCGTGACTTTGGTCAAAAAATAATAATAAAATAATCTTTTAGGAATTATTTTTCCAGTTAATGAAGATAAAAATCTAAATTAAATTAAATTAAATTTTCCTTTCAACGGGAAGATAAATGAATTTTATGAAAAATGCCATTGACAGAAAAGGTAAAAATGTAGGTAATTCAATTAAAATATAACGATTCAATTTTCAATTCATTTACAATGTAAATATAATTATAATAATGCTCTATTTCACAGCAGAAGAGTGTTTTCTCTTTTTCCACAAAAATTAAACAAATATCGAAGATATACAGTTATGTGAACAATAAAGCTAATGCATAAATTGAATGATCAAAATAAATCACAATAGCTGCATCACACTTTTGTGATTATTAAAGATATTTTTACAATAGCATTTACCAGAGTCCGATGTCTTTAGATTCCCCAGAAGATAGTCAATAACATTCCGTTAACGAAATCTGCAAATAATAATGCCTGAGTCGATTGCGTTTCTCTGGGGAAAACGGCGGCTTCGGAAAGAAATATTCAAGGAGAATAAATAGCGACGAAAGCGAACGGCAGCATGAATAAATGTCCGCTGTGAATCGTGGAACTAAATTCCAGAGACACACTGCGCGTCAGGAGATAAAGAAATAGAAAACGACGTTGATTTTCAGTCGCTGATAAAAGAAAAGGCGCTTTCACCATTCACTCGAAACAAAGGAGAGTGACTGAAAGTTTATGTCGGGCGATAACGAGATTGAAACCAAGAAAAAAATTTCTCATTCCCATTGATAAATAGCAGAATGTTAGCGTAGACATTGAAAGCAAAAGAAGATTTATCGTTGATTGAACTGCCAAATTCGTGAAAGATAAGTTCATGTTCTAATGAATAGCAAGTCGGCGAACTGCAGCTGATTTCTATTTCACAACAGAAGAGTGTTTTCTCCTTTTTTTCACAAAAATTTAAACAAATATCGACGATATACAGTTATGGGAAGAATAAACAAAACATAAAAAAAAGGCATGTATAGATTTGTGAAGACTGTAGGCCATATGTATTCAGTGTATCTAAAACGCTAGCAGAACAAAATTATCTAAAATTGCATAAGATATATTTATTTCATTTCCTTTTACGTAGTATATAATGAATAATAAAAAGTTGTTAAAGAATTTTATGTAACATATATTGTTATAAAATATATTATTTTATATAAATATTAACACATAATAATTTTCTCATATATTGTTAAAGTCAAATATATAATTATAAAAGTTCACCACAGTTTTAAGTGATTTGTGAAATGCTTTTATTGATCGAATTTTACTTATAGCCATAAAAAGAAGACATCAATAAAAATAAATAAAATGACAAAAATGTATTATACTATTTCTGTAACCAGAAAAAAAAAAAGGCAGTTTAATCAATCTTCGAATGAAAGTAAAATCAAACGATGTTGATTTTAATAGAAGAATAACGAAAAGGTAATGTTATCATTCACTTAAAACAAATGAAAATTTCTGTTGTGCGATAACTACATTGAAAATAAGAAAAATTATCTTACTATTGAAAAAAATAGTATAATGTTGATGAAGATGCTGAAAGCAACAGAAGATTAATTGTTTCCTAAACTGCCAATCTTGTTCAAGATAAATGGGACTATTCTTGCTTTAAAGCAAAATAAGATTCCTATTTTACAGTCACTAAATACAAAAGTGACCAGTTTTAATCCATTTATTTTATTAATATCTAAAAATGTTTGTTTGCGAATTTGAAGGAATTCAAACAACAAGTTTTTCATCTTTAGTAACAACATCACATGCTTTGCAGTATATATATATATATATATATATATATATTTATATATACACTCAAAAGCCAAAACATTATGACCACCCCGACATTTTGCAATTAACTCGCCTGGATGACGTGGAAGGCACGTGATCAGGTGAAAGTGGTATTTAACTGGTATTAAGTGGTGGTATTAATCCATGCCAAGGCGGGTTGAAGCCGTGTTGCGCGCCAAAGGTGGGCCAACTCATTATTGACAGATGGTCATAATGTTTTGGCTCTTGAGTGTATATATATATTATATGTATATATTTTTAATGATTTTAATGTATAATTATTCAAAGATATTTTTGAAATTAAAATAAGATTCCGCATTCAGGCAAGCATGTTACATAAATATGATTTTTTCTTCCAGTCTACAGGTAAGCATCAGGAAAGAATGAATAATACGTATATTCTACAATTAAATAATTTATTTTTTTCGGTAAACTAAATCTGGATTTTGTGTTTCCTGTATTAATATTTCCTCAAAGTTCAAAATTCATGCAAAAAAATATTTTGAAAATTGATCATGTGCATTGTTATGCTATTGAAATGGAAATTTTAAGTTTTCTTTAAGCACATGACATTCGGAATTCTCCAAGGCAAAATAAAAAGCTATGTTAAAAAATAGCCCAGTAGGAGAAAAATGTTTGCCCTCAAAATTATAGTGGAATATTTCAGTAGGAGAAAAATGTTTGAATCGAACAATTTGGAGAATTGAAAATAAACTCATGTTTGTGAAAATTTCAACACCATGAAGGACTTACGTGCAGTAGTGAGCTAACAGCAGCACAATTTTCAGGAAATGCGGAAATTAGTGGTCAATAGCTACAGGTGTTTCATTGTGTGCTTCATCAATTCGTAGACGTCTGCTGCAGCGTGGACTGCGCGCAAGGACTCCTTTATACAGGATCCCTCTCACGCGAAACCATCGCCGCCTGCGGCTACAATGGGCCGCTCAGCATAGAGACTGGCGGGCTGATTGGCAGCATGCCATGTTTTCTGACGAATCCCGCTTTAATTTGTAGGTATCATGACGGCCGCATTCGTGGCAGACGCTATGCCAGTGAACGCCACCTTCCAGAGTGCATTATCGAACGCCCACAGTGGACGAACACCCGGAGTTATGATCTGGGAGCCAGCATATCATGGACGATCTCATATGCTAAGAATTGTGGGCAATCGGAACAGCAACCGGTACATCAGTGAAGTTCTACAGCCCCAAGCTGTTCCCTTCCTTCAAAGCTTGCCAGGCGCTGTATTTCAACAGGACAATGCCCGCCCTCATATCGCTAGGACTGTTCAATCCTTCTTTGCAACGCGGCAGGTACAGCTTCTTCCTTGGCCTGCGTATTCCCCGGATATGTCGCCGATTGAAACATGTGTGGGATTTCGTTGGTCGGCGTCTCGCTCGTGATCCTCGTCCTGTTGCTTCTGCAGACGAACTTTGGGTGCGCATACAAACAATATGGAATGCTCTTCCTCAGGCAGACATTCAAAATTTGTTTCGACTCCATGCC